>CAUYQV010063777.1:0-26358 GCA_963574575.1 Galagoides demidoff
CTGGGACCACAGGCGCCCGCCACAACGCCCGGCCATTTTTTGGTTGTAGCCATCATTGTTGTTTGGCGGGCCCGGGCTGGGGATTCGAACCCGCCACCTTAGGTGTACGTGGCTGGTGCCTTAGCCGATTGAGCCACAGGCGCTGAGCCTGTGAACTCTTATTAACATCCCATCTGTGTAGCTGTTTTCTTAGTGCTGGGGAGTGTGAGATGTGAGGACGTGTTGCTCAGGACTGTGACAGGCCCCATGCTTGTTCAGCCAGGTCACAGTGACTCAGAGGATTGACTCCAGGGGGGGAGGGGGTGGTTCTCTTTGTTCCTCCTGGGATTCTGGCCCAGTGTAACAGTCCATACTCCCCAGCACAGCAGCCCCTATTTCTAATGGATGCCGTTCTCTCCCCCAACTCTGGTCATGTCGAGGTTCTCGTCTGCTGCTTTCCTGGCACCATGGTCTTGGCTTTCTTTCTGCTTCTTCACTGCTCTCTGTCATAGGCTGGGTCTTTAGGAGTCTTTGCCATCTGACCAGAGTGAAAAGGGTGCCTGATCACAGGGTGAGATGGGCATGGGACCTACTGTGACTGCCCCCCACTACGTGCCCCCTCCCACCAGAGGCCAGCGACCCTTCCTTTTGCCTCTGGGTGCACCAGACTGCTGTGCACCTGCTGTTGGCTGGCCCTTTGTTCATTCTGCTGTGCAACACCTGGCCTAGATTTGCCTGGGCTGGTGCCTGCTTGGGGACTGGCAGGTCAACCATGCATCAGTGTACCGCCCTTCTCTCACAGCAAACCTGAGCACTCTGATCGTTTTTATGTAATCCCCACCCCAGACGGTGCATTCCCTAAGGACTGATACCACGTCTGGGCCACTCCCCTGGGGACCCCTCAGTGCTCCTCAGAGCCCCTGCTGTGCTGAGTGAAGGTGCAGGGTGGGAGTGAGCAGGAAGTGGTGGTGGCCGATCCTACTAGAGACAGTGTGATGTGTGGCCTACTGGGCATGGTGACAGCACAGGGGCTATGGTGAGCCCACACCTCTGTGCCCTGGGCCTGTCCTTTCAACACTCTGGGTTGTTAGGGCAGTTCCCTGTCTTGTTGCTGCACTGTGTGTGCGTACCTTGTGCATCCTGACTGCCCAGAGGGCCATAGTGCTGCTTAATGGATGTTGGGACAAATTGCAGTGGTGTGGGCTCCACTATCCCCACTTGTGAACACGTGTCAACCTGTTGCCTTTATCCCCTCCTGGATGCCTCAGCTTGAATCTGTGAGTCCTACCCAAATTGGGGGCTGGGCTTTGGATAGCCCTAGGAGTGACTGTCCAAAGCCTCTGTGCTTTATTCCTGAGGTTCACAGTCCTTGGGCTACCCTTCCCCATCTCCCCCTCTCCCTGTGGAGTCTAAGACCCTCTGTCCCTGACTCTTCTCTCATGAAACTTGCCCTGGTCAGCACATTCAGGGCCCCATTCTGTCTGAGGCAGGCTTCTAGGCTACAGTGTTCTCTACCCCCAAGATGGCAGAGTGGCCCCTGGTGCTGCCCTTGAGGAGGTCACCTCATTAGGGGTCCCCAGCCAAGGTGTGGCCTTAGACCCTGAGGTGCCCTCCCACCCAACACTAGTGCCAGGGTCAAAGGGCAAGAATTCATTGTCCTTTCTGTGGGATCCTTTCTGCCAAGGCTTTTGCAGTGCTACCCACCATGGCACTCCTCAGCACTGGGCAGCTCATGGGCTCCTCCTGCCTCAGGCATTCCAGGCTAGCAGCAGAGCCCTGAGTCACTGTGCAGGTGCTTGATCTGGAAAACATCCTGGGATACTGCAGTTATTGTCACTAGCTGAAAGGAGGGAGGTTTTAGTTAGACAAGGGTGGTAGATAGGTACTATTCTCATTGCTTGGGGAGGCAGAGAAAAGTTTCTGGAGTTTGCATTGTTCATTCCTAGGGAGAATGGCTCTCAGCAAGGCAGAGACTTTGTTTTTGGAGGAGGGACAGCTCGGATGCAGTGGGTACTCTGTCTGAACCCCGGCTGGGCTAAGCAGGGAACAGACCCTTCTGGGAATGGCCACTGCTCAATGTATGGGATTTTAGAATTGAAAAGCCTTTCAACTTGGCCATGGTGCCAAGGATTTCATAGGGTGATGGTCTTTCGCATCCTCAAAGTGCGAGTGTCCACACCATTTCCCAGACTGTGACACAGTCTCTAGAATGGAAGATGCTGTGCTGCTTTGCTCTGGCATCAGGAAGTCCCTCCTTCCTCCTCCAGCCAGCTAAGCAGGATCTCCTTCTCTCTGGGGCTCCTTCTCCTCTTCTGAGTTGGGTTGAGCACAGCAGGTCCTGGGATTGGCCAAGGGGATCACCTCAGCTCTCCTGGCTGAGTCACTGCTCAGTCACTGCCTGGTTGCTGACAACACAGTGTAGAGCCCTCCCAGGGGGACTCCAGACAGCTCTGAATCAAAAGCACCAGGGCTTTGAAGAATCCCCTTTACTTTACATCCTGGGAGTAAAATGTGACCTAGGGAGTGTTTTCTTCTCACTGATCCTTGGAAAAAAAAAATTTCCTCTGGTGTCTGGCACTCCCCAAGTAGCAGGCGAAGCCAGGCAGCCGCAGGACTAACTTGCTGTGAATGGCGCCAGACACTGGGGTCATCAGAGTGGCCCCAGCCTTGCTCTGCCCCCAGGTTCATCATGTTTAGAATGAGGGCTTAGAGCTGGGTTTGCCTGTACTTGTACACCTTGTCTCCCAAATTTGAATAATTTGGCTTATTTCAAATAAAGACTAAACTTCAGAGGCTTGAATTAGGACTTTTCTTCCTGGGATTTGCTGCTGAGGCCAGACCTTTTCTGGGCATGCTGGGAGTGCTAGGAGAAACCTCCTCGTGGGCCCTGTAACCTCAGTAATTTGTGGGGCAGCAAGGATGCACACACAGCATTGGTCTCTGTGGAAGTATGTCACCTATCAATGGCAAGACACCCTTGTGTCGCCCCCTCCTTTTCAATGTCAGCATGGGAGGTGGTTGCCAGCTCTCCCTGGGATATGGTGGGTAGACAGAGCCTTATCACCTGGGCAAACTCTCCAAGCAGCTGTCCCCAAATGTCTTGTCTAGAGCTGGCCAGAACGCAGCCTTCAGTCCACTGAGCCTGGTTCAAACCCTGCCTCAATGCCCCTCCAACCCTGCACATTCTCTTGCTCTCTGCCTCCTGGGCCCCGGGACACTCCCCTTCCGTTTCTTCTCTGATCACATGCCCCCACCTGCTCCACTAAGACTGTGGGTTTCACCTCTGAAATCTTTTAATTTAGAGATGGGGTATGGCTGTTTGTCTGGAGGGTAGTGGTGACCACAAGCCTCCACAATCTACTCAAAGTCTTTCCACTTTTTGCCGAGCACCTCTGGGTTTCTGGTGGTCCTGTCTCATCTGTCTGCTGCTTTCACGCCAACAGTCTATTTTCCATATAGCAAAGTAGTGATTTTTTAGAAAAGGTAAATTAGATGGTGTAATTCAGGTTTAAAACCCTTCTTAGAATGATAACTCCTTGTCTTTTATTAAAGGACATTAACTATTTGGCCTCTGCTGCTCCTCCAGCTCCCCAGGTCACCAGCCTCAGGACCTTTGCACTTGCTGTTTCTGCTCCCACAGCTCTGCCTGCCCTCTCCCCCACTCTTTGTATGCCTCCAGTGTTTCAGCTCCCATGTGCCATCCTCTGATCTAAATCATTGCACCATCAGATGCTGTGTAGCTCATTATCAATTTGTCCCTTACCTCCCTGCTGGGCTCCCAGGGAGAGAGAGCCTGGCTCAAAGCCACCCTTCCAGTGTCTGGTACAGGGCCTGAAGGAAGCAGGAGTGCGGGCTCTGAACTTCCCAGCAAAGGACAGCAGCGGCCCAACACTGAGAAACTAACTAAAAATCCCAATATGGTCAACACAGCTGCCACTTTATGGCCAAAACAAAGGCCAGGGATTAGGATGGTCAGGGATGGGCTGGGCCAGCTGCCGGCAAAAAGCAGGGCTCTGGGGGCCATGGCCATTTCCAGGCTGTCCCTTGCTGCCGCTTCTGCCGCCCACCCCCCTCCGAGGTATTGGTATACGTCATTCTATTTTGTTGGAAAATATATATATGACTTTGGGTCTGGGAAGTTGATTCAGAAACATGGCCTGAGGGCCCCCACCTACAGGAGAGCTAAGGCAGGCGGTTGACGGTAAGCTGGCTGATGCGGCCAGCCGGCCTTGAAAGCGTCCTAGTCGCGCGCGCTTCGCAAAGTACCCTCACGGCGCCCCAGCACCGCCTTCTCCCCACCCCCTGCCCCACCCCGCCCCGCCCCACCTGGGCCTGGCCCCGCCCCCGGAGCCCGGGAGGCCCTGACAGCCGGCGGCCAGCTGGGTGTTTGCATACAAAGGCGGCCACACGCGCGGCGCCGCTAGGTAAGTGGCAGCTGTTGGGCTGGGCGGCCTTCTGTGCGGGTACCCAGCGAGCGGATCCCGGGTCCTCGCTGAGCTGGGGCCACAGCTTCAGTCCAGGCGGCGCTGGGGGCACAGGGGTGCTGGGGCGCGTGGTGGGGCCGAGGCTGGGCCGGGGACCCGCACACCGGTAGCTGAGCTGGGTCCCTGCCGCCCTTTCCGGGGCACTGGTTCAGGGGAGGGAGGCGGAGAAACAGGATCAGGAGGCCAGGAGGGCCTCGCGAGCATCCCTCCGGGCCTTGCTGTGGTTTCGCTTCTTAGGCTCCTTGTGGGCCCGGCTAAACAGAGTTAGTGCTTCCTGGGGGTGTCAAGGAGGCTGGCTGGGGAGCCCCCAGGAGGGCGGGGGCGAGCTCCAACCCGGGAGTACGGGCGGATATTAGCGGCATAGCCATCAGTCTCTGCTGTGCACCTGGGACTTGGGTGAAAATCTTTCTGGGACTTAGGATCGTAGCTTTGCAATTGAGGAAACCAAGACTTAGGGAGGTTGACCTACCTGCCCAAGGTCACCCAGCTGCTAGGTGTCTGGAGTGGCTGAGCCCCAGGTTGGAATAAGGCTCTCAGATTACAAATCTCCTGGTAAGGCCTCTCTACATCTTCCCTGCAGCCCAGTGGGTGCTAGGCCTAGTTAGTTCCCCCAGCTGCTCCTGGAAATAATTTCATAAGGAAAATATAGGCTGGAAAGTCAAGTTTTGAAAGTGACTTTAGCCATGGAGCTGTTATAGAACAGGTGACTGATAATTTGTGTGATGTATCCTTGCTGGAGAAAGCAAGTGTCAGCCCTATTTTTGACCAGCAAGCAGGAAACTTGAACTAGAACAACTGTCAGGAAGTTAATTTAGAGAGTTTTTAGAACATAGAAGTTTCCCCCCCCCCATAGGAGAAGTGTTTTGGGAAAGATGGGCTTATAATAATTTTTAAATTGGGGTTGGTGGTGGTATAGTTGTATAGCGGTGGTCATTGTGAATTTATGTAGATCCATAATTTGGATTTTATGAATAAAAGTAAGCAGTAGAAGTGTGTATAGTAAGTGAGAAATAGAACCATCAGCCCCGCCCCCCAAATGCTGGAAGATCCAAGAGTGTGATTTATGGTTCTTTATTTTTATGATCTTTCACATTGTTGACACTTGTTTTATTACTATGCATTTTTGTGTGCAGATGTGTGTTTTTGGCCTCGATCCCTGTTTGTATGTGGGGCCATATGGTACAGGGGAGCCAGGCCTGGACAGAGCCCTGGCCTCAGTGTGCTGGGAGGCTTGGGCTCTCACCTGGGCTCTGCCTGAGCTGCTTTGGGGGTCCTGTGCAAGTTGTTAGCAGTCTCATCACTTTAGAGAAGAACAGGTCCTCAAGGGGTGAACCTGCTGAATCTGCTGCATAGGGGACCACCTGGGGGTTCAGGTGAGAGACTGTGGGAGTCCACCCTGGAGGGGGTGGGGATGGCAGGCCCAGCCTGGCCAGAAGGAAGGCTATGCACCCTGCTCGCCCCGTCAGGTGCATGCAGGGCCTGGGACCTGAGGGAAGAAGGAGGGTAATGAGACAGAAAGATGTTTTGGAGGGTCCTGATGCAACCAACAAGTGGTGCCAAGTCCAGCGCTGAGTCTTGGGCTCTGTAGTAACTTACACTGACCACTTGCAGCTGTTTAACGTGGGCCAAGGACTTTGTTTCTCTGAGCTTTAGTTTCCTCATCTACAAAGCAATTGTTATAAAAATTAACAGATGTCCAAGAGGACGTAGGACATGATATAGTCAGCAAACCATTGTGGTGGTTACTGTTTTAAGGGAGAAACACCAGAGTGCCAGTGAGGAGGGGCTGTATGTGAGGTTGGGACAGCTCCAGCTGACATTGGCCTCTGGTCGGGAGGTCATCACTGTGGGCACTCCTTCCTCCTTCTTGCCACCCCTATCCAACTTCTCCTTTCTGGTTCAAGGTCTAAGGGTATCTAAGTGAGATGAATTGATAGGGTAAGTGTGCAGGAGGGGATGGTTGAGGAGTACAGGTGACTTGCCTGTGGGGTGGGTTTCTGCCGATGGTGGTGGCTTTTGGAGAATTTTGAGAGATACTCAGAAGGTGGTGACCCAGCCAGGACACTGAGGTTGATGGTTTTCCCTGTTTGCACTTGGACGTTCTCAGTAGTAAGCCAGGAGCAGGAAATTGGAGGTGTTGAGGAGGTTCAGTTGGGAAGACCCTGGAACTGCCCATTGCCAGCCCTGGAGCAGGTTCCTTGGGAAGGGCAAAGTCGTGATGTTTGCGCAGATTGGACCCTAGTCCGGCAGATTGCATAGTAAGCCTGCTTGCTTAAAATCATGTGGGGTTTTCGGGAAAAACAGAAGTCAGACAAATCCCAAATAAGCCCTTCAGTGACTTTACAGGTTCTTAATTTACAAAAGTCATCAAGCATCTACTAGTTGAAAGGTTAGCTTCCTAAGCTGGGTCTGGAGAGTGAGTGGCCTGTGCCTGCGTTTGTGACTGGAGGGGGCACACTGGCAGTGGCCTGACTCCTTGATCGGAGGCTTCTCCAGCTCCCTGAAAGGAATCCCTGCCACCCACGTGGCCCTGGCTTTGCTGGGGACAGGGGCATGTGCCCCTCCTTCCTGTGGCCTCCCTTCCTCTTCCTCTTCCCATCTTTTATTTAACAAACAAGCCCTGACCGCCAGCTGGGGCTAGGGCTGGAGCATGTGTGCAGGCTGCGGTATTTTGAGCAGTGGGTCAAATTTGTGCCCATAGTGAACTCTGGGTCCAGGTCCAGGCCAGCGTCTTTCCCACTGGGGATGTGGCTCACGAGACCTAAGGTCACTGCTGGGTGGTCCACGCAGTCCTGCTTGCTGAGGGGTGTCCGGGCAGCTTGTGCTGTGTCCACTCCCAGCCGAGAGAAGCCCCCAGCTGTTATACCCTGGTAGTGATGGCTGCACATTGTAACGGATCTCTCAACCACCAACCAAATTTGTGATTCTTGCAACAACTTAGAATTTTTGGCTGTTGCTGAATGTTGGGGCTTCTCTAAAAAAAGCTATAGGCCATTAGACAGACACTGTGCTCTGTGTGGGCTGCCTGTTTGCTCCTGGGTGTGAGGTCATTTGCATTTGTTCAGGAGGCTGACCACAGACCAGACAGCGTTGTGTTTCTGGGCCTTGCTGCTAGCCCTTCTCTTCCTGTCCCCCCCCCCCCACGTGAAGTTTTCCTCTGCAATCAAGGATCTTATTGGGCTGTAGGTCTTTTGTTTATACAAGACAGAAGACAAGCAACAAGGATTGTAGGGTAACAGGGCACCACAACCTAACAGGGTACATGCCCAGACAGCTGTTTTTGGCAAAAGAATTTCCTGCCAGTGGACTGCATGCCATCTGAGAACAGTAGCCAATCTTGGGGTGGCCTCTTTTGCTTAAGATTTTGGGCAAAGGAAACTGTATTATCTCCCTAGTGCAAAGTTCATGGAGCCTTCTGCTATTTCTGTTTTAATTTTAAGCAGTAATACTCTTTGCCTCGGTACAATTTAAATGGGTGATACGTGTAAAGCACTCAGGAACAGACTTCATTCCGAGTCTGGTTATGTCTTGGAGCCATTTGTGACCACAGGGTTAGCACCTGCTTTCATATGGTTCGTGCAGGTTGAAAGACATTTTACACACACCACCTCACAAGGGTCCTGTGAGTGGGTGCTGCTGACTTCATCCCATTTTATGGATGTGATACTGAAAATGCAGAGAGGTTAGTAACCCGCCCGTAGTCATGGAGGTGGGTCCAGAGCTGGCACTGAGCCGACCTGTACTGTCTCCCAATAGCTCGTGTTTGGCCCTCTAATTGCCAGGGTGGGACACACACAGATGTAAAAGTCACCAGAGTAGCATTCTTTTTGACCAAGACACAGGTGTGGACAGAGGGCTCTTGTGGTTGTGCAGAGACAGCATGAGATTGGGTCTTCTAAGGAAAAAAGGCCAGTCATCAATGAACAAGCTACATAATTCAGAGCCACAGGATTGACGTCTAAGCCTTGGACTGTTTGAGCACAGTGGTGTCTCTGTATCTTAGATGTTTGTATCCACTTCTGTCCAGGCCATTTGTATTTCTTGGCAGGAACCTGAGAACGCTCATCACCTGGGATTATAATATCTGCATATTGCAAAATCCTGCACTGAAGGAGCTGAGCGGTCACCCATCTGACCTTCTGGCCAAAGCAGGAGGCATCCCCAGGACCCTATTTGGTCTCTGGGTCTCAGGGATGGGGAGACCCTGAGAATGAGTTTTCTATCCCTCCCTCTTAGTCTCCTGAGATTTTTAAAAAGGGATGGTAAATTAATACACACGTGAAAAACAAAAGCCAGAAACCAACACTATGGGAAATTTATGATGAAAAGTCAAGGTTTCCTCCTCTCTTTCCAAAGGCCTGGTCCCCAGGGCTGAGCCCTGTGAGTCTCATTTGGTATGTAGCTTGTTCTAGAATTTTTTTGCATATAGAAAAATAGATGTGTAAGTATAATTATTAAAAAATTGATTCACAGGCCAGATGTGGTGGCTCACACCTAGAATCCCAACACTTTGGGAGGATCACTTGAGGCCAGGAGTTTGAGACCAGCCTGGGTAGCATAATGAGACCCTGTCTCTTAAAAAAAAAAAAAGTGTGGCGGTATGCACCTATGGCCCCAACTAGTAGGAGGCTGTGGCAGGAGCATGGCTTGAACTCAGGAGTTTGAAGTTACAGTGAGGTATGGTCATACCACTGTACTCCAAGCCAGGAGACAGAGTGGGACCCTCTTTCTAAAAATAAAAGAGTTCATATTTTTGTGCCTTCTTGCATTTACTTTGTACATTTTTATATTATATTCCTGCAACTACCTCTCTCTCTCCTCATTTTATTAACAGCTTCATAATATCCTATTGCATGGTGTGGATGGTCTGTAATTTATTAAGCCAGCGTTGTATAGATACTCAACTTATTTCTGATTTTCTCTATTACAATCAGTGTTTGCACTGCTGTCTCTGTGTATGGATCTTACTATATTTGTAGAACCAACTAGCTCTCAGCAGTAGAGTGGCTGGAGTTTGCTAACATGTGCCCAGGGTGACATTGTCAGTGCTTACCCTGGCTTGTGACACCACTAGCAGTGAGAAATGAGTGTTTTTCTCACTGTCACCAATCCTGTGGTTTTTACCAAATACTTCGATTTTGGACCATCTGAAAGCCCTCCTTTAATTTGCATCTCTTTAATTATGAATGGGATTAAATATCTTTTCCTGTATCATTGGCCACATGGATTTCTTTCCTGTGAACTTTTACTTTATATATTTTGCCCATTTTTTTCTTTTGGATTGGTCTCAGGCCATTTTAAAGTAAACTTTATCTTCAAGAGGTAGATGACGTTGGCAAAAAGTGTGGGGTTATGAAAGCTGTAGCAGGGGTTTTGAATTTGGGCAGTTCTAAGCAAGCAGCATTTCTTGGCAGTTTGTGAAAGTTCTGGACTAAATGCAGAAGTTTCTAATGTAACAGGGAGGTAAGAAATCACGAGGCCTTTATCTCTTCACCTCGATGGAGAGTTAGCAGTGCTGCCCTTTCTGGAGTCAGAGGAGAAGGGGGAATAAGTGATTTAGCACATCTGCTGTGTGCTGGATGGGCCGGGCCTTGGGGGAAGAGACACCTTTCCATGCCGCCCAGAAGTGTCCTGTGGGAGCTCCGTGTCTGTCTCTCCTCTTACTGCAGCCAGAGCTTCGGTGGCTTTGTGGCTTTGGTGACTTTGTGGCTTTGGTGATGGGCCCTAGTTCTGACTCTTTTTGCTACTTCTTCACTTCTCTTGGGAAGTGTTTGTTCTGATGGGCCGGCCTTTTAAAGGATCTTCTAGCTTTTCTAGTGAATTTTCATATTCCGGAGAGGAGTATCTCCTAAAGAACCCAGGCATGGCAAGAAAGGCCCTGCATTCCCAAGGTTGTTGATGGTCTTCTGTTTAAGAAGCTCCTCACGGGGGGGCTGCCCACCAGTCTGCCAGGCACAGCAGGGCCAGGGTGGCCACCCAGGTGATTTGACTAACAGTCTGCCTGACTTTGTCTGCATCATGCTGGGTCTAAGCCGGACATCCTGTTTTGTCATTAATATATAGAAGGAAGCTAAGGCTTTTTATAAATCACTTTCATTTTCATGTAAGTCTACTGTTTTCAGGATTTCTTAGAAGTTGGCTTTTTTTTTTAATGTTTTGGATGAAAACTGATGTTTTTCTTGTAAACCTCAAGGTGGATGTAATCTTGGCAAGCACCAGCAGCTGGCTGGGGAGAGGAGACACGCAGTGGAGAGTGTGCTCGGAGGCAGGAAGCCACAGTGCTGAGTGGGAGGCCCCAGACGGTCCCTGTGCTACCTGTCTGGGGAGCTGACGGTGCCTTCCCTAGAGGAAGCTCACCAAGGGCAGTCAGGTGGCTGTCCTTCCATGGTGGGGACCCCTTGTTAAGTAGCTGGCTCTAGGTCCAGTGCTGTAACCCTGCTGCAGCTGCTGGACACAGATGGGGCAGGGCCCTACCTGGAGTGATGGTGGGTTGGTTTTGAGTCAGTAAGCTCCCTGGATGTGCCCTAAGCCCACAGATGCCCCTTAAGTACCTGCTGGGGGCAGGAGTGACATCCAGAGTGTGCGTTTGTCTCTGTGCACAGTTAGTGTGTTTTGTAAACTCTCTCCAGGAAATGATGAATCACCCAGATGACAGATTGAATACAGAATGTTGTTCCAACCTTTCTTAGTCCTGACGGGTTGTAGGAGGAATGTCACCCTCGGTAGAGTGCGGTGGCATCACAGCTCACAGCAACCTCAAACTCTTGGGCTGAAGTGATCCTCTTGCCTCAGCCTCCTGAGTAGCTGGGGCTACAGGTGCCCACCACAACGCCCTGCTAGTTTTTTCATTTTTAGTAGAGACAAGGTTTTGCTCTTGCTCAGGCTGGTCTTGAATTCCTGAGCTCAGTCAATCCACTCACCTCAGCTTCCCAGAGTGCTGGGATCACAGGCGTGAGCCACCGCGCCCGGAGTGTGATGGAATTTACTGTCTCAGAGCACTGGTTAGGGATAAGTGATGCTGGTGGAAGGTGTTTTGAGGGTGTCTCTGAGACCCAACACTGAGGTTTGGTTCTGAAGCCTCCTTGTCTGGGAGGTCCTGACAGCATTAAGTCAGATTCAGCACTCACTGTCCAGAGACGTTTTCAATTGTCATCTTGCAGACAGCTCAGATCTACAGCCCGGTGGGCTTGGTCAGAGCAGCAGTGGGGAAGTATGGACAGATGGATCACAGCTGGGCCTCCCACTTCCCAGTTCTGTTTTTCAGACTTTGTGTCATGGCCTATTTTTTGGCAAGAAATGCTTCATGAGCCTGCTATTTCAAATGTGTTTGCAGTGAATTTTGTTTGGGGGCATTGTTTTGTGAACTTTATGTCCCTGGGAGAGAACAATTCCTGTTCTTTTCTTAAGTTCTTCTAATTTTCAAGTTTCAGTACTTTTTCTTCGCTGGCCCAGACTTTGATCAAAGGTGGTGGGTGCATCTTGGTATCTGTACTTCTGGACTTTTGTGATGGGACCAAGAAAAAAAAAGCCTGGTTTCTTGGTTTCTTGCTTGCTGTGGAGACTCGATTTCATGGTGTTGTTATGACCAGGTCCTAGAATCTCAGTGTAAAGTTAAAGACCCATCAAATTCTGGAATTCTCTCTACAACCTCTTTGCCAAGTGGTGGTTTAAACTTTCTGAATACTCCCACTGACGGCGAGCTCACTCCTTACCATGAGCCAATTCTCCTAAGAAGCGTGGGTTGCATCTTGCACCTCAGATTTGACGCTGCCTCCCTGTAATTCAGACATCAGTTACAGTCTCCCATGGTCTGTCTGCTCAGCACTAGATACATGGTAACATGTGCAAAATATTATCTGACATTTAGGACTAGGTGACCGTCATAGCCACATGACTGATTCTTCCCCAACTGGGCCTTGCCCACTGACACCAGCTTCATCCACCCGAGATGGAGGAGGCCACACTGTGCAGAGGAGAAAAGGGAGACTAGGGGTGCAGCTTGGGCCCCTCCTCTCTGTGCTGCATACCAGTCCTGCTGCTTCAAGTACCCACACATCTGGTGCCCTCAGTTCCTACTCAGAAATGGGGCAGTGATCCCGGCCCTGTGTGCTCCTGGGCTGTTAAGTTTGAAGCAGATGAACTCCCACAGGTGAAGGAGTTCAACGCGCTGGGTGGTGCTGTACGAATGTCAGGTGCAGGTAGGTGTGACTTTCCCCCTGAGATGTAGTCGTGCTATGTTAAGTGTTTTGAGCATACATTGGAGCCATTTTGTTCTCCAAAGTTGGTAGATACCCTTTATGGTTTTCCAAGCCCAGTTAAGTCTTTCTCGTAATGATCTTTAATCTTAGCACCCTTCCTAGCTCCAGCAGGTAATCGGCTTGGTGGAGGCGGGAGGCGGGTTCAGTCACTGGGGATGTAGGACAAACCAAAATTTAACATGCAGTTAGAGTTGTTCTGTCAGAGAGGTTGAAATTCTGTTTTGTTCTGGATGTCCTTTCAAAGATGAATCAAAGGTTAGCCCCTGCTGAAACTTGAGAATGGTTAGATAATTTGTTTTCCAATCTCTTTCCTTTGCCTCTTAGTACATTTCCTTATTTCTGTCTATGTGACGGGCCTGCCGGCTCATTCCTTATGAACAGACCAGGGCACTGCACACCCCCAAGTGGCCCACAAGAGCCCTAGGGTGTCTGTCCCCTAGTTAAGTACGGAGCCTTTTTTTATGACACAAATCTGCATTCTCCTCTTACCACTACTCCAGCCCCCATTTTGCCATTTCTTTTGCTGAAATGGTCACTAAAAGTAAATAAACCTCCCTGCAGAACCCACTGGTTGTATAAGAGTAGGTCAGAAACCACTTTGATGCTGATTCTTTTATTTCCATTGGACAAAAGGGGGAAGTGCTCTAAACCAAGAACACACTTTTGCCTTTGGAAATTAGTCCCCATATAGTTGTAGTGCAAGTAAACCATTCCAGAAGTACCTCGCATAATAGGTAAATAGGGAAGATTAGACTCCTGGGCGATGTTGCAGAAGGCAGTCAGAGAGGCGTGGGAAGCTGTTAAACATGGCATGTAGGCTGGCAAACATTTCCCTGGCTCCCGGGATGGGCCAGGCACCATGCTGGAAATGAGCAAACCCTCCTCGTCCCTGTCCTCCAGGAGAGCAAGACCAGCTCAGTGGACACATGGCTGTTCAGCCACTTGAGGAACGACAGCTGATACGTAGTGATGCTGTTGACAAGGCTGGAGGTCTGAGGAGTCTGAGGAGTTCATTTTGGAAGATGGGGAGTCATTGAGGGTGCATTTATGAAGGAGCGTACCCTGGACGGCGGGGGTGGGGAGGACGCTGAGGAGGCAGGTGGAAATAACAGATGGAGGGCAGAACTCTGGCGGGACCCTTAGTTCTTAAAGAGAAAAAAGATAGGAAGACACGGGCAGCACCTGTGGCTCAAAGGAGTAGGGCTCTGGCCCCATATGCCAGAGGTGGCGGTTTCAAACCCAGCCCCGGCCAAAAACTGCAAATGAAAAAAAGATAGGAAGACAATCGCCTGTGAGATTTCACAGAACCAGGGACTGTGAGAGATGTTTATTGGACAGTGGTGCATTCATTGCTGTGCCCGTCTCCTGTGTAGTTAGATGTTGCTAACATGTATCATTTAGTTTCCAAAAGCAAACTGCAAGGTTAAAATGGAAAAACTGTTACTTCGTAGGTACTGTGTCTTAGGTAATGACAGAACTAGAAAGAATATTAGTGTCTCCTTTATTCGCTTGCATAATAAATGAGCAGAACAACTGATTCTTGAATTGCCCACCAAGGAGCTTGGTCTAAAATAATTCAAATCCACATATGTATATTTAATAATTGATGCTAGTCAGGTCGAAGCTGTTCATTATTAATGTTGTCATTAGAATTCCAAGTGAAATATACTTTTGGATTTTTGTGTTTCTCCGCCAACTTGGGTGTAATATAAGGACTCTCGTGGTTTCTAACCTAAGGGAGAATATTTGGAAAGATAGTATCCAGTGGAATGCAGCAATCTGAGAAAATCTATGTTATCTTACAAGGTCAAGCTAGAAAGTGCCACATTAAAAAGAATTTTTAATTTTTTTCATGTTTCTTAACCTTAGAGTTTCTTTGAAAATCGATAGCATGATTTAAAGAATCCAACTCTGGTCAAAAGGCTTTGTGAGATTTGACTGAGTTCTGCTTCAAAAACTTGAACCAATTACTTTTCTTACTGTGTTCTTGGCTGTGTAGAAGCTTTTTAATTTGAGGAGACAAGTGTCCTTTTAATAAAATGACTGCTTCTTCTTTGAGTATATACCGAGCAATGGGATTGCTGGATCAAATGGTAGGTTGACTTCACTTATTTCATATATCTCCGTAGTAGTTTTGAGTCCCACCAACGGTGTATAACAGTTCCTTTTCCTCCACATCTATTGCTTTGGAGTTAGGATACAGCTTATTGCAGTTTTTATTTGGATTTCCCTGATAACTGAACATTTTTTCAGGAGGTTGTTGGCCATATGACTTGTCTTCATTAGAAAAGTTTCTGGTCGTGTCTTTTGTTCGCTTTGTAATGGGATTATTTGCAGAAGAAAAGGTATGACCAAGATCAGAGCAGAACTAAATGAAAATGAGAGCAAAAGAACTCTCTAAAAGATTAAGGAAGCCAAAAGTTAGTTCTTTGTAAAGATAAACAAAATTGACAAATTTCTTGCTCAATTATCTAGAAACAGAAAGAAAGAATTCTAATAAGTTCAATTAAAAATGAGAAAGGGGGCTCGGCGCCTGTGGCTCAATCGGCTAAGACGCCAGTCACGTACACCTAAGGTGGTGGGTTCAAATCCCCAGCCAGGGCCCGCCAAACAACAATGATGGCTGCAACCAAAAAATGGCCGGGCGTTGTGGCCGGCACCTGTGGTCCCAGCTACTTGGGAGGCTGAGGCAGGAGACTCACTTGAGCCCAGGAGTTGGAGGTTGCTGTGAGCTGTGATGCCATGGCACTCTACCCAGGGGGATAGCTTGAGGCTCCTTCTCAAAAAAAAAAAAGGAGAAAGGGGAAGTCACAACCAATATCACAGAAATGGAAAACATCAGCTCAGAATACTTCAAAAATCTCTATGCCCATAAACTTCAAAATGTAAAGAAAATGGACAAATTCTTGAAAATACACAACCTCCCTAGGCTCAAACAGGAAAAAAAAATATAAAAGAACAGACCAATATCAAAGTTGAAGTAGAAATAAAAAATCTTCCAACTAAAAAACATCCCTCGCTGGATGATTTAGTATCTGAATTTTACCAAACCTACAAAGGGGATCTAGTTATTTTCTGCAATGACTTCTTTCTTTTCAGATTTGCAAAGGTGCATCTGGAAATAGTTCCACAACTTTTATTTGAGTGAGAGTCAAACATACTCCAAAATTCAGCATTTTGAGATAATAGACATGGTATGTGTATACATTGTCCATGTAAGTGTATTCTGCAAGATTGACACTTACCTGAGAGAGTGCTGAGCAATAAACCACATGAATATTTCTTCAGAAAATATATGAATATTCACATAAGGTAAGAGTCACAAAGACTGTAAATGCTCATGTCAAATTTTCTTCTGGCTTAATTTAGGTCAGATAATGTTTACTTTGAGATTCGGCTATTACAGATAGTTCGCCTTTCCGCCCACTTTAGATATTAAAATGGTGTGTTAGGAATTGTGATTCAAAATTTCCTGGAGCCTGTCTCTTCCTAGGGCTATGGTCTAAATCTTATTCCAAAATCAGTTCCTTATATTTTCTTACATCCTTTGGGTCTCTAGTCATATTCTTTTACCACATAAGCAGTCGAATCTCACCCTTGGCAACTTTATCCTTGAGGATGGATTTTAAAAGTAGTTGTTGTAGCTATATCCCTTCATTTCTAATTTATATTAGATTATAGATCTAATAGATGTGTCCTTTGAAACTTTATCTCCTTTGAAGTATGCCACTCTGTGATTTTATTACTTTCTGTATCTGCCTGTATCCTAGTACTGAATTTTTTTCTGATCTACTGTCCTCTTTCCATTTAAAGAAGTCAATACTTTCTCTGTATTTTGTCCTGCTTCCTTACACTGTACATAATTATCAAATCATCTCAAAAGAAGTACTATTGTCTGTAAAGATATTTTGGTTTTAAGATTGTTATAAAGTCAGTTGGCTTTCTCTACCTCTTTCCAAGTGGAGGCTCTCTCTCCAACATGGTAGGATTGCCCATTGCCTTTTATTTTTAAGCATGTGTTTATGAGAGCAAAGCCAGAATAAAAGTCATGTTAACAATTCCCAGTCTAAAAATCTCTAATAATCAAGACCATGTACAAAAATCATTACAATGAATAAAAAACGCAAATCTACAAAGGTCTGTAAAGACTGTGCAGAACATATACTTTAAACTTCAAAGGATTTGGTGTCCAGAAACTCCACCCAGTTCTCTTTACTTATTATTTAGGCTTGAGTATTCCACTCCTTTTCTTTTTCCAATTTCCCCATGTCATGCAAGAGGCAGTGCAGTCTCTTAAATAAACTAATAACAAAAAAATCTCTACTTGGTGTAAATTGGAAACCAATGGAATAACAATACAAATAACAGAACAGAATTCAAAATTTCACTTGTCTAGTTGATACAACCTAGAATAAAGGACAGGGTGGGAATGTTAGTTAATGGATCTTGCTAAGGTTATTCTAGCCAAGAATTAAGCCTCCCCAAAAAGAAGAGAAAGAAAATTATATCAATTTTCTATTTCTGCATTACAAATATAGGAAGGTTGGAGGCTTAAAGTAATTATTCATAGATATCTCCCAGTTTCCATGTGTTAAGAATTAGGGATCACCTAGCTGAGTCCTTTGCTCAGGGTCCTCAGGTGGTCATCCATGCTAATTCTCCATCTGCAGGTTTAACTAAGAAAGAATTTGCTTCTCAGGTCATCAATATTGTTGGAAGAATTTATTTTCTTCTATCTGTAGGGATGTAGATCCCAGTTTCTTACTGGCTGTTGACAAAAGACAGCCATTAAGTCTTAGGGCCCATCACAGTATTCTGCTTCATGATCTTTTCCATTTGAAGCTCATGAGGTAGGCAGATTTGAGTCTTCAAAACTAGCAGGAAATGATTGTCTCCACTGCTTTTTACATTGCAATGGAAGTCTTAGCCATCACAATTAGGCAAGAAAAGGCAATCAAGGGTATCCATATGGGGTAAGAGGAGATAAAACTTTCACTCTTCGCAGATGATATAATTGTATGTCAGGAAAACACCAGGGATTGTACTACTAAACTCTTAGAAGTGATCAAGGAATACAGCAGCATCTCCGGTTACAAAATCAACACTCATAAATCGGTAGACTTTATACATACCAACAATAGTCAAGCTGAAGAAACAGTCAAGGACTCTATTCCATTCACAGTCGTGCCAAAGAAGATGAAATATTTGGGAGTTTACCTAACAAAGGACATGAAAGATCTTTATAAATAAAACTATGAAACTCTAAGAAAAGAAATAGCTGAAAATGTTAACAAATGGAAAAACATACCATGCTCATGGCTGGGAAGAATCAACATTATTAGAATGTCCATATTACCTGAAGCAATATATAATTTTAATGCAATCTCTATTAAGCTCCACTGTCATACTTTAAAGATCTTGAAAAAAATAATACTTCATTTTATGTGGAATGAGAAAAAACCTTGAATAGCCAAGACATTACTTAGAAATAAAAACAAAGCAGGAGGGATCATGCTATGAGACCTCAGACTATACAATAAATCAATAGTGATCAAAACAGAATGGTACCAGCATAAAAACAGAAAGGTAGATGTATGGAACAGAATAGAGAACCAAGAGAGGAACCCAGGTATTTACCATTATTTGATCTTTGACAAGCCAATTAAAAACACTGAGTGGGGAAAAGATTCCCTATTTAATAAATGGTGCTGGATGAACTGGCTGGCAAGTCTGAACTGGCTGAGGAAGACTGAAACTAGCCCCACATCTCTCACCATTAAATAAGATAGACTCTCAATGGATTAAAGATTTAAACTTAAGACATGAAACTATAAAAATACTAGAAGAAAGTGCAAGGAAAACTCTTGAAGAAATCAACTTGGGTGAATATTTTATGAGGAGGACCCCCAGGCAATTGAAGTAATATCAAACATACACTACTGGGACCTGATCAAACTAAAAAGCTTCTGCACAGCCAAGAGCACAGTAAATAAAGCAAGCAGATAGCCCTCAGAATGGGAGAAGATATTTGCAGGTTTTGTCTCCGACAAAGGTTTAATAACCAGAATCCACAGAGAACTCAAAAGTATTACCAAGAAGAGAACAAGTAATCCCATCTCAGGGTAGGCAAGGGACTTAATGAGAAACTTCTCTGAAGAAGACTGGGGCAGAGCCTACAGACACATGGAAAAATTCTCGTCATCCTGAATCATCAGAGAAAGGGAAATCAAAACTACTTTGAGATTTCATCTAACTCCAGTAAGATTAGCCCATATCACAAAATCCCCAAAATAGAGATGTTGGTATGAATGAGGAGAAAAGGGAACACTTCTACATTGCTGGTGGGAATGCAAACTAATATGTTCCTTTTGGAAAGATGTTTAGAGATCTCTTAGAGATCTAAAAATAGACCTGCCATTTGACCCAACATTTCCTTTACTAGGTATATATCCAGAAGACCAAAAATCACATTATAACAAAGATATATGTACCAGAATGTTTACTGCAGCCCAATTCATAATTGCTAAGTCATGGAAGAAGAACAAATGCCCATAGACCCATGAATGGATCAATAAACTGTAGTATATGTACACCATGAAATATTATTCAGCCTTAAAGAAAGATGGAGACTTTACCTCTCACATGTTTACATGGATGGAGCTGGGACATAATCTTCTTAGCAAAGTATTTCAAGAATGGAAGAAAAAGTATCCAATGTACTCATTCTTACTTATGAAACCGATTTATAGCTTTATGAAAGCTATAACCCAATTATAGCCCAAGAAGAAGGGGAGGGATAAGGGAGAGGAGAGGAGGATGAGTGGAAGTAGAGTAATTGGTGGGACCATGCCTACGGTGTGTCTTACAAGGGTACATGTGAAATTTACTAGGTGTAGAATATAAATGTCTTAACACAATAACTAAGAAAATGTTGTGAAGGCTTTGTTGACCAGTTTGATGAAAGCATTTCAAATTGTATGTAAAACTATCACATTGTACCCCATGATTGCATTAATGTACACAGCTATGATTTAGTAATAATAATAATAATAATAATAATAATAATAATAATAAAAAAATCTAGCGGGACAATCTCTTGTTCCATTCTTCTAAGTCAGAGTTTTATATAATCTATAGTTATGGGAGTAACATTTCCTCACTCTTCTATGGTCTATTTGTTAGAAGCAAGACACATATTTTTTCCAGATTAAAGGTGAAGGGAGCATACAGGGCCCTCATTGGGGTTACTTTAGGGTATGTCTATCACACAATTTATGGTCCATATAGACATTTGACCTAAAATGACAAAAACATTGATTTAAAAAATTATATAATGGTGTTTTCCTCCCAGTTATAAGCCCAAATAGATAGAGAGAATGACAACCCTATATCTGTGTTTGCCTCAGTGTAAAATGAAGATATTGCTTATGGATAGATGCTAACAACTGATGGGATCCAGTGACCTCAGCCCCATAAACAGCCCCCTTTATGGATCATGACTCCATATTTTAGAATAACTGTGATCTAGTGAATGAACCAGGAAAAAAACACTGGTTTTGGCATCCTGTTCTTAGGGGATCAAAATAATATAATTTAAACATACTGGACTTACTTGATCTAGAAATTATTTTATTTTATTTTGTTTTACTTTATTTTATTTTATATTTTTTGACAAAGTTTCACACTGTTGCCTTGGGTAGAGTGCAGTGGCATCATAGCTCACAGCAGCCTCTGACTCTTGGGCTCACACGAGCCAGTTGCCTCAATTTTTTATTTTTAGTGGAAAGAGGGTCTCAGTCTTGCCCAAGCTGGACTCTAACTCTTAAGTTCAAGCAATCTTCCCATCTTGGCCTCCCAGAGTGCTGGGATTATAGGTGTGAGTCACCACAATTGGCCCAGAAATCAATTTAAAATAAGAAATAATATACAACCTTCAGACAATTATCAATTAATATTTATTTTTCTCAACAGAAATTAGGATAAGTATTGCACTAAAATAAGTTAAAAGCTATTAATGTATATTAGAAATTAAGAGTACAGCTGAACTCTGACGCTTAAAACGAGCACGTACATATGCATTAATAGATCAATAGATCAATAAGATACATAATTTTAGAATGTACTGTGAAGGTATACATTTTGTCTGCTTCAGTACAAAGGTATATAGCTGTTTAAGCTGCAAATATTTATTTCATAGCCATAATAACTAAAAAGATCAACTTAAAAGAACGCCTACATATTGTTTAATTTTGATAAATATAAATTCCAGTAAATGTTTTAAGACCACGCAGGGAAAAATATAGGCCTAGGTAAAAGATGAGTTGTTTTCATTGCTGCTTTTTGTTCCTTTATGTAAGATTATAATTAGGAGCCAGATAAATATCACAGGATTTCTACTGAAAATTATTACTTGAGGTTTATTATAGTCAATCTGTCAGCTTATACAAGATACTAGGAAGCAAAATGAATGGATGTTTAAGAGGGAAAAAGTGTGAATTCTGTTGTTATATGTTTCAAAAGAGTTAATTGGAAATCTAAAAATATTGGATGGGAAAGATTCTATTCATAATGTAACTATAGAAATTACGTGTCCTTGAATTTCCAGGTTGAAAATGCAGCCTTAGAAACTCAGTCTTCACACCTAAGTGATTGAATGGAATTGTCTTGAGAGAAATAGTAAAGCAGAAAAAAGGAGACTGATGATGAAATCAAGCAAACAAAAGATGAGTTTCTCAAATGTGTGGCCCTTGTTGGACCTCATGGCGGAAACGTTAAACAAAAAGCTAAAATCAAGGGTCATTATTTTAGGACAGTTTCCAGAAGAAATACAGAACATGAAGACTTCTGAGTATATCTGCCATTCCAATGCAGTCTAACCAACTTTAAAATAAATCCAAAGAATCTGGGGGAAAAGGTACAGCACTGAGACAAATTCCAATAGTTAGGGAGTCTGTAGAAGAAATGACTGCATCATGCCCTTCAGAAAACACAGGCAAAAACAAGAGAAAACAACATGGTCCATGATTCTGAGAGCCGACCTCAACAGGAAACTCGTAGGATCTGTTATCCTTACACGTAATCCAATGATGAATCCAGGAGAGCAACAAGGTTTACACCCCGTGTGAGTTGGCATCAGGAACCGTGCACGCGCACACACAAATACACATTACAGAGAAGATTAAAGGCAAATAAAAAAATGTACTGCCGTTTTGCCAATGGCTGAGGTGGATCATTTTAATCACTTACTTTATATCATGTAAATACTATGTGGAAATGTTATAGTCCTCATTAGAGTCTTTTAAAAAAATCAAGGAAAGGGACTTAAAGTTTACTTAAAGCTGTTTCCAATTCTCTGATAAGACACCAAATAAGATATCAATAATGAATTATGAATATAAAAAAATAATTTGGAATTTGCTTTGGAGAATATATTGCATAAATGCTAAGATCTCATTCCTAACTTCTTAGGCAGAGTCTTAATGAAAGATGATAGATAAGCACATCAAATACTACCTGGGAATGAGAATTTGGATGGAAAAGATGTCATGGAAAAGTCTTAATTTATGGACGGCTCTAAGTCATGTTAGAAGCATCCTAAATGCCTAATGAGAACTGTCATAATAAAAAATAATTCTTCACTTGACATGGTCCACGATCACTCATGAATATCACAATCTAGTCCTAGAAGACAGACATATCTATGTTCATATCACATATGATTACAAAGGAAATCAGATTCTGTGTGGCCAGAAAATAATTTTCCAAATGTTTCATAGTTTATCTATAGAGTATCATTTTGTATTTAGGGAGAAAAATCAAAAGATGTATATGCAAATATTTTTTCACTCCTATATTCTGCCATTACAAGACAGAAGCCAACAGATCATTATGCGACATGTTGACTCTGAGGGAGAATTAACGAATTAGGCATCTAGAGATTCCCCCATCGAGCTTAGCTTCTGTATTTCACAGAATCATGATCATTTTAGGAAACTGGTATTGTAAAGTATAATGTGTCCTCTTTTGATTTCTCAAAGAAATGACCTTCTTAAAAATATTACTTTGTAATAATAAAAATATATTCACCAACTTGAATTATTACACTGTATATAACTATTCTCTTGATGTGAATTACTTTGTAGCAATTCATGGATCCCTCACCTGGCTTAATTAAAGAGTTCCAATTCTTACAAAGTGCATAAGTAGAGAAGAATTATTTTAAAATATGGCATTTCAGGGGAAAGATTCTGATTAGTATTTGATTCAGTGGCATGGAGAAATGAATTTAGCCACAGGCAGCACAGTTTCAAGACCAATGAGAATGTAGGCGAAGGTGAAACTATGAAGATTTTAAAAGAAAAATCTTTCTGACTTTAAGCCTGCCTCTCTGAATTATTAGAAACATAATAATACCCTATCTTCTGATATTTCTCTCTCTCTCTCCCTTTTTTTTTTTTTTTATAAGCAGGTCATGGTGAGGGTAAGCAAGAGCCCTTTGTCTCTTGAATTCTATAAGCCAAAGACAGATGACAAGTTTTAAAATGATATATTTTAAAATCTTGGTAAAAAGCTGGTTATGTCATTACAGATCATCTCAAGTGCTCATTGGTATAATAAAGTGTCTTTGTTAAAAATCTCACTTTTTTTTTAAAATTTGTGTACAGTATACAAGAAAAAATATATAGGATGCCTAGTAAATGACAGAGAAAAACTATTTTCTAAAGCTCTTTCTTGGTAAAGAATTAGAAAGCTAGAATATCTACCATTCACCTTAAAATACTACATGCTCTGATGATGACTATCACATTACCCAAAATGAATACACTCTGGAATATAAAAGGTAAGTCATTATGATCAATATCATGTATGTTTAAAAGTTATTTCCAGAATAAGAGACTTGTTAGCAGGAAATGTAGTTATTTAACAGAAGCACCGACTCTCCAATTTCTAATATCCATGTATTTATATCAGATGGAAACCAATCTGTGCTTTAGCATTTTACACATATGCTACAGGATCAGCGATTCCTATTCATACATTAGTTGATAAAGTTAGAAAACATATAGTTGAGACTAATAGATTGTTTTAAAAATAGCAGCACACACTAGACAGACAGTTTTATTCATGTGATTCATAACATCCCTTTATCCCTGTAACTGCCCTTTATTTCATAGCTGTAAAGAGCAAAACCCCTAGATATCAAAATGATACATCTCTTATACTCAAAATATCTTCTTTCTCTTTCCCTAGTACACAATACATTCACCAAAAAGGCATCATTTTCTAGAAATATGAGAGTGACAGTTTTTAAGCATCAGGCTATGTGTTGTAATGAACCCTGGGCTGCATTACCACGACTTCAATATGATCAGATGCTGCTGATGCATCTGAGATTACTGAGACAGAACCGAGAGCATGGCGAGGATTAAAGACATATGAAATGTTAAATCCTTAATCATTTTTCACACATTTTATGGCTAGCCTAGTTTTTCTCACAACTCAATGAAGTTGAGATGATGACTAGTGGAAAATAGTCAACTAATTAAATTTCAGACTTTCAAAAAGGTCAAAGTAGTAGAGCATATTACTATACTTCACAGAATAAATGAAGCATGTAAGTGCCAATATTTCATTTTGGTGACAAAAAAAAATAAAAGGGAAGGAAAGAAAGAAAGGAAATGGAGCTTTATTGCTTTGTGGTGTGGCAGTCAAAATTTACCTAGGATTTTATCTTCATAATGACTATTTGCTACAAAATCGCAAAGGTTGCTTATGTTCCTATAAGTGCATCCCAAAAGTTACTTCCAGGTTGTACTTCTTGAATGTAAGTAGAATATTCTGCTATGGACTACAAATATGAGACAAAAATCCTTTAGTTAGATGGCTGATAAGTTGGTTACATCACCTTTAACTACCACCAAACTTCCTTGCTGCATTGGTTTAATGAATGACCCTATTTTAACATAATGGCCATGAAAGACCAAATAGCCTACAGAAATAACATCAAAGAACAACGCGAAAACTTTAAGATGTGCATGGTCTTGTATACACATTTCACATTATACGCACAGAATTTTTGGTGTTTCCATCATTTTTTTATATTAAAAAGAACACAAAACAACTGAACACAAATGTACCACTCTCTTTCTTTCTGCTTTCCTTGCCATTCTCCGGAAAACTAAATATTACTCGTCTCCCATCCATTAAGACTCAGTCTTTTTTCCAAGTTTATCTTTAAAAAACTTCTTCAGCGTGCTTGCTTATAGTCAATTTTAACAAAATTATTTGTGACGAGTAGTAGATAAGATAATGCACATATCACAGAGCTTGACACAGACTAGGCGTGGTAAGGAACATGGCCTCATACTTGAGAAGGCTTTGGGAGCCTGACCTGCATTAGCTAAAAATTTCAATCTCACTCTTTCATAATTATACATTCTTAGAATTAGATTAAACCTCTCTAACCAAATATTAGTTTTCCCATAGAATATAGAAAGATCAAAATGAAACCTAATTCAAAGGGTTATTGAGGTGATTATATTTGATAATTTTTTAAATATTTAACACATCAGTGCTCAGCAAAGTTGTATTTCCCTCTCACCATTTTAGTATAATTTTGCTTTCAGTTTAATTATTTCACCTTAGTAAACTCTCTCAAACTTCTTAATGCATACAGAATTCAGGGAAAATCTAGTGTATTAATTTCCTTCTGCTGCTGTTACATGACACTACTTAGGCTGAAAACAACCAAAGTATTCTAATATGTTACAATTCTATAGATCAGAATTCTGATGCCGGTCTCATGGGGATGAAATCAAGATGTCAGATCTCCTTTCTGGGGATTCTAGATGACATTTGTCGTGAAATTTAGTTGTTTTGCTTTTGTTGAACCTCATAATTACAGACCTTAGTTTCTATTTTCCGATTGGTTGTAAACTGTGGGCCAATCCTTGCTTTTAGAAGTCACCTCATTCCTTAGTTTATGGCCACCTTAATCCTCTTCAAAGCCAGCAATGGCAAGTAGAATCCTTCTCACTTATCATTTTATATTTTAATGACTTGACCAGCCTGAGCAAGAGCAAGACCCTGTCTCTAAAAAATATCCGGCATTGTGGCAGGTGCTTGTAGTCCCAGCTATTTAGGAGGCTGAGGCAAGAGAATTGTTTGAACCCAAGAGTTTGAGTTTGCTGTGAGCTGTGACACTACGGTATTCTCCCAAGGGCAACAAAATGAGACTCTATCTCACAAAAAAAAAAAAAAAGAAAAAAAAAAACTTAAGTCATTAGATTGGACGCATCTGCATTATCAAGATAATCTCCTGACTGCCAGGTTTATATCCTTAGATATGTGTAAATTGCCTTCAGTAATGTATGGATGGCATATTCATGAAGCCCAGGGAAAAGGATTTGGATATCTTTGAGGAGCTACTATTCTGTTTGTACTCTGTCAAGTCATGGGACCTGTTTATTGTACACATTATACTCACAAATGCACATAATTTCCACCATGCCAGGTCTGATTGTTTGCAGGTAACTCCATCTAAGGATTTCTTAGGAGTGCTACAAACAGAGGTCCATGTTTTTTCTTCCAAATGGTGGTGGTTTAAGTCACATACTGGCACAAAGCACAACCCACAT
>CAUYQV010063778.1:0-20616 GCA_963574575.1 Galagoides demidoff
CGCTGGGTCCGGTCTTGACCTCCCCTTCCCGATCCTCCTCCATACCCCGGGCCCAGGCCTGTCCTCTCTTCGCCTTGACGGCACCGGCCGGCCCTGGGGCCCTCTGGTCTTGCCTGCCCCCTGGCTCGGGTCTGTCCTTCCCTCCTCGGCCCTCCTCCAGGCCACCTCTTCCTGCCTGCCTGTAGGCTCGGGCCATCTTTTCCTTCTCCGCCGTCATCACTCCCCGCCCGCGGCCATTCGGTGTGACTGCTCCAGTGAGTTTCCCTATGGTTCTCACCTCTCGCCTGTGTCTCTGAAGCGAGGTAGGGCCTGTTTTCGTCAACGGGCCTAGGCCATAGCCATTTCTAGCTTGTAACGTGGAAATGCAGAGCAAATAATGTATTGTTTGGCCCTGTGTGTGTGAGACACATGCCGTCTCATTTAATTTTCTCAACCGTCCTGAAAAGTACCTTGATCATCTTCGTTTTATAGATGAGAAGAAAGAGGTTCGCTCATACATCTACTCATTCCACCAACAATCCTTTATTCGGTATCTGTATGTTCAGGGAGTTAATATGGCAATGAGAAAAATGGACACCATATTCTCATGTAACTAAATAGTCTTAGATGCTGTGGGGTATAACACCGGAATGATGTGATCAAGAATGACAGAAGTTAGAGTGGTGGAGTTTGGCGCCAAGGGCAGAATTTTTTTTTCACTAGGCCATTTTGTGTTGCTTTCTAATTAGAGTTAGGTTCACCATAGTAACCGCCTTTCGAATAGGCTTAGCTTTCCACTACGCCCTTGGCAATATGGAAATATGGTTGTAGGTACTTTTTATTTTTTGCTGTTTTGTTTTTCTTTTGGCTGGGGCCAGGTTTGAACCCATTACCTCCGGTATATGGGGCCAGCGCCCTGCTACTTTGAGCCACAGGTACCGCCCTGGTTAGATACTTTTACTGGGGTGAGGATGGAACAAGTAGTCACAAGTGGCTCATATCTGCAGTGGGATCCTAGTGTGACATTTCTGAACTTTAAAGTACATCAGATTCTTGGTGGAAGACTTACCCTGAGACTGCATTGGAGGGAGATTCTTCTTTGCTACTTTGCCTTAGGACATTTAGTTGGTTTGCTCCTTTAAGGATTTACTAGCTTACAGATTTTTCTTTTTTTCAGATAAGTAGATAAGATAATAGTAGGGTCTAGCACAGTCACACTCCTTACATTTTCTCCTTTCTCTTCAGTGGAGCCTTTGTTCTTGGATCTCTAGGGAAAATTCTATGTGTTTAATGTTTTACGATAATTTATATATAAACAAATCTCTATAATTATACTATCACCTTTGGGTAAACAAGTCCTGCAAAAGTGGAAAAATATGTTGTGCTATGTTAGGAAAGGAAGGTGTGCTTCTCAAGAGAGAAACGATATTTTAAAATTACACAGTATCTGTCACCTCCATTTTCTGTACCAGAAACTCAGGAACCTGTGTAGAGATTTCATGAAACTTCACAGGATACCCTGACATGTATCCCTCTCCCCTTTTGAGAGCCTCTTACTTAGTATTTTATAACATTTTCCCTCATATAGTAAATGTTTGCATACCAAAAGGCATTGAGAGCCATCATTGCCACTGCTGAGGACTTTTAACGTTTAGTTTCTTATTCCAAAGATTAGTATTTTAATAAATACTAATCAATTACCACTAAAATACTAATCATTACCACTAATGGCTTCATTGTTGGTAAATCAGAGACACAAATTCCCCTCTAGATGACTTGTTCACCATTGTATCCTCAGGGACTATCACAGTAGGTGTCAGTTTAGGTATTCAGTAAATACGTGTTGAATGAAAACATAAAACCTACAACATACAATGTGTGACTAAGGACTTTAGTCTCTGGTCTATGGTTAAATTATGGCTCTTCTACTTGGAAGTTTATGACTATAAATAATATAACCTTGTCAAGCCTGGGTTGTTTTTGTTATTGTTGAGACAGGTCTCCCTCTGTTGCTGAGGCCCGAGTGCAGTGGCAACCTCAGCCTCCTGAGCTCAAGTAATCCTCCCACCTTAGCCTCCCAAAGTGCTAGGATCATAGGCATGAGCCACTATGCCTGTGCCTTTTTTTTTTTTAATGGTGATGACAATACCTACTCTAAAGGTTTCTGAGGACTAAGTAAGAAATAAGATAATGTATAAAAAAAGAAGTCTTGGCACATAATGGCATAGATGTAAATATTTGCTGAATTCATTTATTCAACAATTATTGAATACCTGCTGTAGGACAGTGAACAAAAAGACAAAGTTCCTGCTCATGTGAAACTTAACCTTCTAGTATGTTTTCTGAAGGGACGTCAGAAAATAAAAGGTTTTTACATGTCAGATTGTGGTCAGTACTACACAGTAATAAAGCACATTTAAGGGGGAGCAGAAGGAAGGCTTTTCAAAACACAGGGTGCTGAGGAATGGCCTCACTGAGGAGATGACCTTTGAGCAGACACCTCGAGGAACTGAAGTCATGGGCATGAGGTTGTCTGGAGGAAAGGACAAGGGCCCAGTGGCAGGACTATCCTTTGGGGGTAGTAGAGCAGCCAGGAGGAAAAGAGTAGGCAGGAGGGAACAAGTCAGGAGCGGTCATGAGGTTGCTGCAGGAATCTCGGAGTGAGATGATGACATGAAACTGCTGACAAATAGAATGTCTTTATTACGATATCCCATTCTCTAAGAGTAATAACATTGAACACCTATATACCTCTTACTCTGTGTCAGGCTCTATTTTAAGTATTATATATATATTAATCATTGGCAAAAAAGTATTCCCAGCCTCAGAGAATGAAGACTTGTCACTATTCAGGATGTACAGTGGAAAGTGCTGCTGGTTCAATGAACACTTTTTAAAACATGACTAAAATCAGTGAAAAGGCAGACCTAAAGTACTAATAAAGGCCCAACCATTCTTTCTTCATTTCAGATTAATATGAGGATACAAACCATTAGGGTATATAATTTATACTTGACAGATAAAAATCAGAGTTATAATTGTGTTCTATACCCAGAGAGTGTGCCACATTCCCATGAATTGTACCCATTGCTAGTTCCTCATGCTTTAGAACAGGGAAAATATTTTATCATTTGTTTGCTTCTATGGGGAAAACCACAAGAAGTTTGCTATGCAAAATCAGGGATGAAATGGTTTTGCTATTATGATGGTAGATAAGATCATCTTTTCCTGTCCTTGACTATATTATGGCAAGAAGTTTCAAGTTGAAGATAGAGCAGGGCCAGAGTTCTGAAAGCCTACCCAACTTCTGTTGATTTCAGTTGGAATTTTTGTGGCACTGCAAAGTCTGAGGGAAAAAATTCAGAGTTGGCTGTAGGTGCAGTAAATGTTTTCCCTTTAACTCACAAGCCTGCTGCTGTTTGTGAATCCTGGAAGCCAAGCTTTGTGTTTCTGGCAGCAGAAAGTCACTTTATCTCAGTGCCTATCCTGGAAACATAATTCCAGTGGTTACTCCTTTGCCAGTTTTATCTTGTTTAAAAGATAGGGTCGGGTGCAGTGTCTCATGCCTGTAATCCCAGAACTTTGGAGGCTGAGGCAGGTGGATTGCCTGAGCTCACAGGCTCCAGACCAGCCTGAGCCAGAGCGAGACTTCGTCTCTAAAGAAAAAATAGCCACCCCCTAAGGTGGTGGTTCGAATCTGGCCCGCCAAACAACAATGACGGCTGCAACCAAAAAATAGCCAGGCGTTGTGGTGGGCGCCTGTGGTCCCAGCTACTTGGGAGGCAGAGGGAGGAGATTTGCTTGAGCCTAGGAGTTGGAGGTTGTGAGCTGTGATGCCTCGGTACTCTACTGAGGGTGACATAGTGAGACTCTGTCTCAAAAAAAACAAAAAAAACAGAAAAACATTTTTCTCTTCTGAAAAAAAAAAAACCTTCCTGGGGCAGTGTCTGTGGCTCAGTAGGTAGGGCGCCAGCCCCATATACCAAAGGTGGCAGGTTTGAACCCGGCCCCTGGCCAAACTGCAAAAAAAAAATAGCCAGGCTTTGTGGCAGGCACCTGTAGTCCCAGCTACTGGGGAGGCTGAGGCAAGAAAATCACCTAAGCCCAAGAGCTGGAGGTTGCTGTGAGCTGTGATGCTATGGTACTCTACTGAGGGCAACAAAGTGAGACTCTGTCTCTTAAAAAAAAAAAAAAAAACTCCCTGAATTAATGGAGGCCTTAGTGGAGCATCAAGTTTAAGGTGACCAGACATCCAGCTTTTGGCGGGACAGTCCCGATTTCTAACAATTTGTCCTGCAGCATTTTAAAAAAATCCTGATTTGGGGAAAGAATGCATGACAAGCTAGGGAACAGCTGGAGAATGGGAAGGGAATATATTTTGACTGCTGAAAAGGTTAATGTAACTCCATTTGGGAATGAATAGGATAATGTAACTTCATTTGGAAATGAAAAGGCTAATGTAAATTCCCTACTCCCCTCCTGGGCAAGGTATCCGGAGACTGGCTCCCTCCCTTGCTTCTAGGCAAGGACAGTTAGCTCAGGAAGAGCCAAACTGTCTGGAACAAACAAGTAGCCCTCCCCCCCCCCCCCAGAGTAAGGTGACCAGACCTACCAATTTTTAACAATTAGTCTCGTGTCCTGCAGCGTTTTAAAAAAGCCCGGATTTTTGGAAAGAATGCATGACAAGCTAGGGAACACAGGAGAACAGGAAGGGAATATACGGTTTTTGGCCGCCATGCCATGTGGCTATTTCGCCAGGATATGAGTTTTGTATTATTTTTGTTAATTTTATAATGTTAAACTTTAATAATAACAAATAATTGTTGAGAACTGATTATCGAGAACTGCTTATCAAAGTTTGCATTGTTGTCAGGCCCTGCCTCCCCCAGTGGTGTCCCGCTTTACCAATGTTAAAATCTGGTCACCTTAATCAAGTTGATTGTTTAAATAGAAACTGGACAGTGCCTGTGGCTCAGTGGGTAGGATGCTGGCCCCATATACTGAGAGTGGTGGGTTCAAACCTAGCCGTGGCCAAACCGCAACAACAGAACCGGGCAATGTGGTGGGCACCTGTGGTCCTAGCTACTCAGGGAGGCTGAGGCAGGAGAATCACCTAAGCCCAGGAGTTGGAGGTTGCTATGAGCTGTGCCGTCAGGGCACTCTACCGAGGGCGATAAAGTGAGACTCTGTGTCTAAAAAAAATAAATAATAGCCAGGCTTTATGGAGGGTAGTCCCAGCTACTCAGGAGGCTGAGGCAATCACCTAAGCCCAGGAGTTGGAGGTTGCTGTGAGCTGTGATGCTACAGCACTCTACTGAGGGCAATACCTGGAGACTCTGCCTCTTAAAAAAAAAAAAAAAGAAACTTACTGTTGCTGGTCTGAACTTGAGCATTCATTTATCATTTATTCATCTATCTGTTTATCCAAAAATGCATTAAACTTCTACTGAATTTAGGGCCAAGCATTGTATAGTGCCAGTGACACCATTCTCTTTATGTTGATTCAAAACACATGGAATGTGAAGGGGTTTGGTAAAGTCAAGGTAGTGATACCAGGCTGTCGGTCTTATTGTACAAAGCTAAATAAGACATGTTCTTTTCTTTCAGGGAGTTTTCAGGCTAGGGAGGCAGGCATGTAACAGTGTAATATGCGTTACAAGTGTCATGCTGGAAACCCATACTGACTATAGTGGGCACAGAGAAGGCAGCAGTCAATTCTATTGGCCAAAACTATTGAAGAATGGGGTGCTTAATCAGGAAAGGCTTCATAGTGATGGTAACTTGAAAATCAGACAGAGATAAGAGAAGGGACGGACGTTGCTGGCAAAGAGCTGAGAGAACCATGCTTCACAAGGTGAACCAGATTGCACAGCTAGCTGCCCAGCAATCAGGATGTGGGGGCTACTCTGGGAGACAGCAGGAGAGTCAGGTTGAGGGCAGAAAATAGAGGGCTGTGAAGGTTAATTTTAAGTGTCAACTTGACTGGAATACCTAGAAACCCAGCAAAGCATTATTTTTGAGTGTGTCCATGAGGGTGTTCCTGGAGGAGATTACGGTGTGAATCTGGGTAGATTAGGTGGGGAAGACCCACCTTGAATATAAGTGTGCCCCTACCTAATCTGGTGGGGGCCCTCTGAGAGAACAAAAACAAGAAAAAAGGCAGCTCTATCTTCTGGAGCTAGAACACATTCTTCCTTGCCTGTCCTTGCACAAGAGAACTCCAGGCTCTGCGACCTTTGGTCTCCAAGACTTTCATCAGTGGCCACCTGGTTTCTAAAGCCTTTGGCCTTGGACTGTGAGTTATGCCATGGTCTCTTGGTTCTGAGGCCTTTGGACTTGAGCAGAGCCACACTACTGGCATCACAAGGTCTGAAGCTTACAAGACAACCCTGCCTTGGTACCTCACTGCTTCCTAATTGTGTGAGCCAATTTCTCTAATAGATCTATCTCATACAAATATATACATATCATAGTGCTTCTGTCTTTCTGGAGAACCCTAATGCAAGAGCTTTATTATCTTTTTAAGAAGTTTGGGCTTTATCCTGTAGGCAAGTGGGAGCCACTGGGGAGCTATAGTCATGTGCCTTTAGATGAAATGATTTACTAAGAGTGGATGGTTATGTTGTTTTGAGATAGCACAGAAATTCTTGAAGCAAGAGAGGTGAAATGCTTTATGACATTTTTCTCTTTTTGAACCTAAACGTTTTGTAGAGACACAGGGACAAATAATGAAACTTTTTTTTTTTTTGGCCCGGGCTGGGTTTGAACCACCACCTCTGGTATATGGGGCCGGTGCCCTACTCCTTTGAGCCACAGGTGCTGCCCCAAATAATGAAACTTGAGGAAGAAAAAGTAAAGAGGTACTTGTAAAGTGGTCTGAGCATAGACTTTTTTAGATTTTTATGATTTTTTTTCCTCCCCAGTCTTTTTATGTTTATACTTAATAATGTTAATAAGTAACAACTAAAGCTGGCATAAACCTGCTTTAGAACCACTAGTAACTGTCAGTAAGTGTGTACCCCAGAGAAGCAGTAGCTGAATTCAGGTATTTTTTTTTTTTTTTTTTTGAGACAGAACTTCAAGCTGTTGCCTTGGGTAGAGTGCTGTGTCATCACAGCTTACAGCAACCGCCAACTCCTGGGGTCAAGCCATTCTCCTGCTTCTGCCTCCTGAGTAGCTGGGACTGCAGGCACCTGCCACAACGCCCGGCTATTTTGTTGCGGCCATCATTGTTTGGCGGGCCCAGGCTGGATTCAAACCCACTAGCTCAGGTGTATGTGGCTGGTGCCTTAGTCGCTTGAACCACAGGTGCCGAGCCATGAATTCAGGTATTTTACTAAAAAAACTGACCAGGCTTGGTGCCTATAGCTCAGCAGCTAGGGCGCCAGCTACATACAATGGAGCTGGCGGGTTTGATTCCAGCCCTGGCCTGCCAAACAACAATGATAACTACAACCAAAAAATAGCCAGCCGTTGTGGTGGGCGTCTGTAGCCCCAGCTATTTGAGAGGCTAAGGCAAGAGAATCACTTAAGCCCAAAGAGTTTGAGATTACTGTGACCTGTGATCCATAGCTCTACCCACTCTACCCAGAGTGATAGCTTGAGATTCTGTCTCCCCCCCCCCAAAAAAAAGAACAATTAATAAATACAAAAAATAACAAAACTGACCAAAAGGGAATGGAATGACAATGTCTAGATTTCTTTCCTGGCCTGATTGGATATGTAGGCCATAAGGATTATCTTGGAGGAAGGGGTAAAGTCATCAGACGGGTTCTATATGGCAGGGACTGTCCTAAACATTTTGGGTGGGGAGACAGAGTCTCACTGTGTTGCTCCAGGTTAGAGTGCCATGGAATCAGTCTAGCTCACAGCAAACCCAAACTCCTGGGTTCAGGTGATCCTCATGCCTCAGCCTCCTGAGTAGCTGGGACTGCAGACATATACCACAACCAGCTAGTTTTTCTATTTTTAGGAGAGATGAGGTCCCACTCTTGCTCAGTATTCTCCAACTCCTGAGCTCAAGTGATTCTCCTTCCTGGGCCTCCCAGAATGCTAGGATTACAGGGGCCAGCCACTATACCTGATACCTGGCCCTAAACATTTTACATGTATTAGTTCATATAATTTCATTGGTTTGGGTCCATTATCATCCTTTTTTTTTTTTTTTTTTTTGAGACAGTCTTACTGTGTTGCCCTGGGTACAGTGCCATAGCCTCACAGCTCACAGCAATCTCAAACTCCTGGGCTCAAACAATTCCCTTGCTTCAGTCTCCCAGGTAGCTGGGACTACTATACCCAGCTATTTTTTTTTTTTTTTTTTAATAGAAATGAGGTCTTGCTCTGGCTCTTGGCTGGTCTCACCTCATGAGTTCAGGCAATCCACCCGCCTCGGCCTCCCAGAGTGCTAGGATTACAGATGTGAATCACTGCACCCGGCCTTATTTATTATCCTCGTTTTACAGATGGGGAAACCAAGGCATAGATTAATTGGCTTGCCTCTAAGTGTTGGAGCCACGATTTGTACCCAAATGGTTGAGCTCCAGAGTCAGTCCTCCTAACTACTATATTTCACTGCTTCTCCAGGTCAGGCTGCCATGTTCACTGTATTCCTACCATCTAGCCTGGCATCTGGTAGGTAGACAGAGTTTACCCTACCCTAGCTCCAGCCTTTTGTTAAATGAAAAGGATCCATAAGGTATTAAAGAGAGCACTGGGCTGAGGATCTGAGTGAGGGAGAAACCGAAACACCAAAGGACTAAGGGTACAGATAGAGGCAGAGATAAGTCGCGGATGGGAGGGGTTGTCTGTAAGCTGCCCTGACAGTGGGTCACACGCTATTGGCTAGGAACATTCTAATAATAACTAGTTTGTGACGTCTCTGATTGAGGACGCGGAGGGCGTGTAACTGGGGAGGGGAGGGGAGGGAGCTTCAGGTATTGGTCCGGTCAGGGTAGCCTTCAGCTGGCTTCCCTGGAGGCGTCAGGGAGGGGGCGGCTGGCGCCTAGCCAGGAGTCTGGGCCGCGTCCCCAGGCCGCAGAGCCCAGGGCGCCCAGGGGGCGGGGCCGGTGGGCGGAGACTCCTGCTGGGTCCCGGGCGCACGGCCTCTGGCTCGCGGGTGGTCGCCATGTGATGCGGGGGCGGGACGGGGCGCGGCCGGCCCCTGCCGCACCCAGGCTGGGGTTAAAGCTGCCTGTTGCTGGTGAACGGCTGGCTCGGCAGGAATTTGGCCTGCAAGGTATGTGGGGCGGCCAAGGGGCCACCGCGGGAGGCGCTGGGGGGGCCGAAGCCAGTCAGGGCAGAGGCCCCGTGGCTCGGGTGCGCGCGCGTGCTGCGCGGTGGCAGTGCGAGCGCCCGAGCGGCTGCCGGAGCCCCGGGGACCGCGCTCTAACGGCGGCTGGGTAGCCTGAGAAGCCTGGAAACCCGTGTGACTCACGATTGCTTTCGAAGTAGAACGCGCTTGCGCAGACCTATTGCTAGATTTAGGATTTTGCGTTCGGTTTTCAGTTAGTGCTTCAGAAAGCTGATGTGCTGGGATTGATCGGCCGCGGTTACTTGTATAAAGGTAGACAAGGAGCTCTGAAGTGTTGCGTGGTTTTAAAGAGATTGCAGAGAACCAGGTCCTGGATTAAAGAAATTACTTGGTAACGAATTTAAAGTGGGCTGAGACTCGGGTGGGTAAACTCTGTAACTCGTTCAGTTAATTATGATATCCAAAACAACCTTTTTTTCTTGGTAGAAAAAAAATTCGGACATTATAAGGAAGTATTACAAAGTAATGTCCAGGCGCGGTGGCTCACGCCTGTAATCCCAATACTTTGGGAGGCCGAGGCGGGCGGATTGCCTGAGTTCACAGGTTCGAGACCAGCCTGAGCCAGAGTGAGAACCTGTCTCTTAAAAATAGCCGGGCGCTGTGGCGGGCGCCTGCAGTCCCGGGTACTCCGGAGGCTGAGCAGGAGAATTGTTTGAGCCCAAGAGTCTGAGGTTGCTGTGAGCTGTGACTATGACGCCACAGAACTCTACGGGGGTGAGGGGGACATAGACTCTGTCTCAAGAAAAAAAAAAAAGCAGCAATGTCACAAGGTTTATTTGTAGAATATTAATTTTTGTTATATAATTTATTTATTTATTTTTCTTGAGACAGTCTAACTGTCGCTTTCGATACAGTGCTGTGACGTCACAGCTCACAAGCAACCTCCAACTCTTGGGCTCAAGCGATTCTCTTGCCTCAGCCTCTCCAGTAGCTGGGACTGCAGGCACCTGCCACAATGCCCGGTTGTTGTTTTTTTTATTGCAGTTGTCATGTTTAGCTGGCCCAGGCCACAGTGGCTGGCGCCCTGCCCACTGAGCTGCGGGTGCTGCCAATTGCTCAATTCTTTTCCCACTTACTAACTAGATTAGTGCGGAGGACTGTGTGAGAATGGCATATACAGGTTGTAGAATTTGTCTTTGAGGAAACTCCTGGTTCAGTTAGTTAGACGAGTGTTTCTTTCTACCTCCTGTCACTACCCCCTTCCTTCCAAACTTTTTGTCTCAAACAAACAAAAAAAAAAACACCGTCTAAGACACAATCCTCTTTTGAAAGTGGTAGGGCAGTAGTTTAGATTATAGTGGTGAAGATAAAGAGACATTTTTAGTAATCTTTTAGTGATTTGAATTTTAGAATTAGAGCTGATTTCAGCTAGTCCTTTTTTTTTTTTTAAAAGACATTCTCTGTTGCCCAAGCTGGAGTGCAGTGGCATGATCATGGTTCACTGCAACCTCAAACTCCTAAGCTCTGGTCAAGACTTTTTATGGGTAAAAAAAAAAATCAAAAGTGTGCATACTTTGTATATATTAGGGAGTTTAGACTACTGAACCTTTGGAATAAAAAATTTTGCTTTTTGGTGTGTTGTGTAGTGAAAAACTAGATTAGGACCAAATATTTATTAAAGAAGCACCACCTCCTTATCCCTAAGTCTGTGAGTCTATGTTATTATCTCCATTTATGAATTAGGAAGTTAGGTTCCAAAAGATCAGGTGGTCTGAGGTCATTATCATTGGTGGATGAGTAAAGGATTCTAAGTCAGGGCCTGCTTAATTCAAAAGCTTGCAGCTTCAGCCTTCTTTCTATACTTCTTTCCACCCGAGGATGGAGGTTCCATCAGCTTAACCTGCTAATAATAACTGGCAATGTTAAAAAGTAACATGAAGTGCTTATAGTTTGCAGAAGCTGGGTTAATTGCTGACAGGCAGAGTCGTCTTAATTGAACCTGCCTGTAGGCTGTCTTCCTTTTTCTAGAAGAAATTGAGGCTCAGAGATTAAGTTATTAGCTTGGGGGTCTCCAGCTTGTAGACACGGCCAGAGCTCAGATTTGTCAGATTAAAGGGTGATTTCTTCACCATGTTTGCTACACGGGCTCTTGAACCAGATACAAATAGTGAGTTTTTACTGAAAATGGCCGTGTGAATTAGTTACCTCATACAAGTCTTTTTAGATGTGACATTTCATAAAGGAAGCTCAGGCTTCAACTCATTATGCTTTGAATTCATATTCACAATTCTAAGGGTGACTGTTTTGAAGGATAACACTTATTTTAATTTGAAAATAAATGTGGTAACAGTATATGGAAAAATCGGTTTTGTAACTTTTTAATAACCATCCTACATTCTGTCTGTAGCTGATAAGGGGAAAATCCAGTGGGTATACTTTAGCTGTAGTCTGCTTTTATTGGGTAGTTGTGTAGTATTTGTGATTTAATTGAGAAGACTTGCTTTGGGGATCTGGGAATCTAGTCAGCAGTGTATGCATTTGAGTTTATCTCCCATCATGTTCCAGAGTTCTAGGTTTTTTGAAAGACAGCTAAACATGCCTTGCATGACTGACTTAAGTGCAAAGTAAAGCAACTTGTGGTAATAAGGTGACAGTCCAGTTCTCCAAATCTGAGCCAGCATTTTCAACCATTTTATGCAGGTCTTTTTTTTTTTTTTTTTTAATAGTCTTACTTTGTCACCTTGAGTAGAGTGTGGTAGATTCATAGCTCACAGCAATCTCAAACTCTTGGACTTAAGGGATCCTCTTGCTTCCGCCTTCCAAGTAGCTGGGACTACAAGTGTTCCCCACAACGCAACGCCTTGCTAGTTTTTCTATTTTTAGTAGAGATGGGATCTTGCTCTTGCTTAGGCTGGTCTTGAACTCCTGAGCTCAAGCAATCTACCTGCCTCACCCTTCCAAAGTGCTAGGATTACAGGTGTGAGTGTGAGCCACTATGCTGGTTTATGCAGGTATTTCACAAAAGTCCCTACCAGGGGTCCTCAGACTTTTTAAACAAGGGGCCAGTTCACTGTCCCTCAGATTGTTGGAGGGCTGGACTGTAGTTTAAAAGGACAGGCAGAGGCAGCAAAAACACCTGGCAGGCTGGATAAATGTCCTCACCGGGCTGCATGTGGCCCATGGGCCATAATTTGAGGACCCCTGAGTGTGTGCCAAGTGCATACTAATTCCCTGCTCTAAACAGGCAGCTTCCTTTGAGAAAACAGAGTCAGCAAAGTAACTACAGCTAGTGTTGGCAAGTTTGGAAAAAATTTCCCCAGTGATTTCTGTCAAATCCAATTGAGGTAGCCCTTCTTTTTATAGATCATTATGGGGAAACAGACTGGTAATAATTAACAAGGGAAGTTAGAAAATTTCCTGAATCCTTCAGTTTCTTGTAGGAACTTTCTAGTTCCTGAATCTGAATCTTTTGCTGAGACAGTGGAAAGTAATCCTGTTTGCCTGCTTCTTTTCTCATTGTTTTATTTCTGAGGGTGGGTAACATTACTTTTGCCCCATGCAGCTTTTTGCTAGACACCTGGCTCTAAACTTCAACTTGAAGATGCAGTTAAGGCCTGTCAAAGTTCCCTTTGTCTCAAACAGGCCGTGAGTCATGTGGAGGACTCTACACTGGGTAGGCTTCTCTGAGGAGGTCATTGTTTCCAGGACTGTCAGGAATTTCTTTCCTATATTGGGTAAAATGTCTCCTATTAGTCAACCCCCACCCTTGGGTCTATTCTGAACATGTCTAATTCTTATAGTTGACAAGTCTTCATATATTTGAGGATAGTAATCATGTTCCTCCAGAGATGTTTCTTATCTAGACTAAACAGACTTCTTTCCTGCAGAACTTTTTTTTCAAGGTTTTTGGGGCTTCTTTTTTCTAAATGCCCTCTTCTAAAAGTGTGTCACTCAGAAATTTTTAATCTAATAAACAGGAAACAGTTTAATCTAATAAACTGTATAGACAGTCCTATACAAATGCTGTACTTTTAGTAAATGTAGTCAAAAGGCATACAAGTTATTTTTCCCTCATATCTAACAAACAGCTAACCCATGTAAAAGTTTTCTTTGTCTTTTTTTTTTTTGAGACAGTCTCACTTTGTCACCCTTGGTAGAGTACCTTGGTGTCATAGCTCACAGCAACTTCACAAACCTTTGGGCTCAAGCAATATTCTTGCCTCAGCCTTCTGAGTAGCTGGGATTATAGGCACCTACCACAACGCCTCACTATTTTTAGAGATGGGGTCTTGCTCTTACTTGGGCTGGTCTTGAACCGGGAGCTTAGGCATTCCACCTTCCTCAGCTTCCCAGCGTGCTGGGATTACAGATGTGTGCCACCTCGCCTGGCCTTTTTTTTTTTTTTTTTTTTTGAGACAGTGATACTTGTCACCTGTGGTAGAGTTACTGTGGCATGGTAGCTCACAGCAGCCTCAATCTCTTGGGCTCAAGTGATTCTTTTGTCTCAGCCTCCCACAAAGCTGGGACTGTCGGTGCCAGCCACAGTAGCCAGTTGTTTTTAGAGATGGGTCTCACTCTTGCTCAGGCTGGTCTTGAACTCCTGATCTCAGGCAATCCAGCAGCCTGGGCCTCCCAAAGTGCTAGGATTATAGGCATGAGCCACTGCACCCAGCCTCCCATATAGACTTCTTTCAATTCGATATCTCCGTGCTTGGCTGGGCACATAACACTGAGGCTGGAGGGTTCGAACCTGGCCTAGACCTGCTAAACAATGACAGCTAAAACAACAATAATAAAAAAACAGCTGGGTGTTGTGGTGGGCACCTGTAGTCTCAGCTATTTGGGAAGCTGAGGCAAGAATCGCTTAAGCCCAAGAGTTTGAGGTTGCTGTGAGCTGTGACACCATGGCACTCTACCAAGGGCAACATAGTGACACTCTGTCTCAAAAAAAAAATAAAAAACAAACAAAAAAAACAAAACTTATCCAATTTAGTACTTCTGTTAGTTCATATTCATTTTCCCCACACAGGTAACATATAATTTTGTGACTCTTTTTTTTTTTTTTTTTTTAAGAAATAGTCTCACTCACCCTCGGTAGAGTGCTGTGGCATCACAGCTCACAGCAACCCCTAGCTCTTGGGCTTAGGTGATTAGGTGATTCTCTTGCCTCAGCCTCCTGAGTAGCTGGGACTACAGGTGCCTGGCTATTTTTTTGTTGAGGTTTGGCCGGGGCTGGGTTTGAACCCATCATCCTTGGTATATGGGGCTGGCGCCCTACTCATTGAGCCACAGGCACTGCCCATGGTAGCATACAATCTTGACACTCTAGTCTTCCCGCTGTCTGGCTACATTGTCTGTACTATTATCTTGACCGGCCAGTTTGGTAAAACTGTCTAAAAGGAAATAACTGGAGATTATATACCCTATTGATTCCTGTGCAATTAGTGTGTTTTTTTTTTCCCCAGAAATAATCAGTTCACAAAGTGTCATTAAACCACATTCACAGAACTTTGGGGCAGGAACAGTGGGGGCATGGGAAGGAAGATGGGAGTATTCATTAATATCCTATATGTTAAGTGCTCTGTTGGAAGTAATTTAAGAAATGAGTAATGCAGCTGGTTGGAATGATGATTTGAGGGATGATTGAAAGGAGGCTTTTGGTTTGTAATTATGGTGCTATTTTTGTATATATTTTTTCTTTTAAAGGAACAATGAGCAGAATGAATTCCTCACAGGACCAGAGTGGCTCCAGTAATAGAGAAACCCTTTTGCGGTGTAATGATGCACGGAGGGATTTGGAGCTTGCTATTGGTGGAATTCTCCGGGCTGAACAGCAAATCAAAGATAACTTGCGAGAGGTGTGCCATATACTTTTCTCTTCCCTTGTTAGGACTCTCGCTGTGCGGTAGTTTGAGCATGGCCAAAGACTTGTATGTGTTTCCTAGGTCAAAGACTTGGCCATGCTCAAAAGTTTCACCTTATGCCTCCATGGTATGCTTAATCCTAGTGAGCACCTGATATCTTGGTGCCTTTGATCCCAATGGGAAATGAGGCAGATGCTAGAAGAGTCTGGAAACTTCTGTACCATTCTAGAGAATTCTATTCAGCATGCATTTTTTTATTGCAATTCTTGTAGTTCTAGAGGCAGACACTATTTATTAGTAAAAATAATGAAATGAGTAAGTGGTATACTGCCCAGCTGCATCCCCTTGATGCATAAAAGATGGCACTTCAGCATGTTCTCCATCTTTTTTTTTTTTGAGACAGAGACAGAGTCTTTACTATGTCACCCTCAGTAGAGTGCTATGGCATCACAGCTCACAGCAACCTCAAACTCTTAGGCTTAAGCAATTCTCTTGCCTTAGCCTCCCAAGTAGCTAGGACTGTAGGCGCCTGCCACAATGCCTGGCTATTTTTTTGTTATAGATAGTTGTCATTGTTGTTTTAGCTGGCCTGGGCTGGGTTCAAACAACCAGCCCTGGTGTATGCGGCTGGCGCCGAACCCCCATCACCTTTTAAGTTGTTAGTGGCATAGTTCTGTGAAATGACTGTGTTAGAGCAAGCCAGAATGAACTCTGTAGTTAGTTCTAATGGCAGTTTGTTGGTGAGCACATAGACCAACCAAGTATTACATGACTTTGGATGATTACTATTACAGAGAAAAAAATTTCTTAGGAATTATGGATTCTCATAAATCTATAGCCTGTTTTCTTTTTTCCCTTGGGATTTTTGTATTTGTCCTCCATTTTGATCATAGTTTATGCTTCTAGAAGCATTAAGCTTAGAATTTTAATTTAATTACCTACCTTAATGGTCTTTTAGCTGTTGACCTGTGGTTGCCGTATCTTTACTAAATTGGCCTCCTGTAGATGGACTGCTCATTCTGTGGAGTAACAATAGAGATAAGGGCTAGATAGTTAGAGAGTTAATAACACTTATTCTTCTGAATAAGTGTTTTTTTACTTTTTACACTTGTAAAGCCATAGATTTTAAGGTTATATGGAAACCTGAGGGGGATCAGTATCTTGCGGCATATCTTCTCTTGATTACTTTAGGATACCCAAATGAAATCTAATCCTCTTAGAAAGAGTGGGATTGAAGGAGGATTCTAGACCTTAAGTTTGCCTTTATGGCTGTGATTCTTAAGCTGGGGCCTATAGGGATTTAGTAGGTTTAGGGGTTCTAGGACACTAATCCCTGAAATTATAGGCAAAAATTTGTATATGTTTTCCCAGGGAGATAGTCCACAGATATAGTTGGATAATCAAAACGATTTATGATTCCCTCAAATTTAAGAAGCTTATTCTATGGGAAAACGAAATGTTATTCTTTAGGCTTACAACTCTAGAAAGCTAACATGTATGTGTTTCCTAGGTCAAAGCACAGATTCACAGTTGCATAAGCCGTCACCTGGAATGCCTTCGAAGCCGCGAGGTATGGCTATATGAACAGGTAGACCTCATCTATCAGCTTAAAGAGGAGACACTTCAGCAGCAGGCCCAACAGCTCTACTGGGTAAGGTGGCTGCATGACTAGAATTGGTTTGAGCATGGTTTCTGGTTGCCAGAGAATGTCTTCCTTGTAATGTAGTATTAATATGGATGATATATAAATTTAATCTTAGGTGCTGTTTGTATGCTGGTGCAGTTTGTATCATTGTGGCTAGATGGTTTCATTTTTCTTTTAGTTATTGGGCCAGTTCAATTGTCTTATTCATCAACTGGAGTGTACCCAAAACAGAGATCTAGCCAATCAAGTCTCTGTGTGCCTGGAAAGGTAAAGACTCTTTTTGCTTATTTTGACTTTTGTCTGTTTGGCCGTGGTATAATAAAAGAAAGTCAGTTTTGTAACTCATTGTATGTGTTGTATTTAACTTGACTTTTCTGTTGTGGTAATAAAATGATTCTGCTTTATATACTCCTGATTAAGCCACGTATCCTTTGGTTGAGTTGCTTAGAAAAGTGCAATCATTTAAAATTACTCGTAGTTAGGCTTTTATTTTGGAAGAAGTTGAAATAGATATTCCTTAAAAATAGCCAAATTTTGTTTTTTTCCCTAGACTGGCCAGTTTGACCCTTAAGCCAGAAGATTCAACTGTCCTGGTCTTTGAAGCGGATACAAGTGCTCTGCGCCAGACCATCACCACATTTGGGTCCCTCAAGACCATTGTGAGTAATCTTGATCTGTCACATGTTTCATAGGGCACTTCTCAAGTCTATCGCCTTAGAGAGACTCTTTTTAAACAGGAATTACATTTTTGCTATGAACTTAGTGGTTGTCTTGAATTTGGTTAGCTTCATAAATTTCATGTTCTGTTAGAACAAGTTGATAAGGACATTAGATTGGTAGTTCTTAGGATATAGCATTGACTCAGTGATGGTCTTTGGAATTTATCTCATATGCTATCTAAATGCTTTTGACATTTCTTGTAAAATTTATGGCTTGAATGGTTTTTAATAAAGAACCCAAAAGGTCTTTAGTCTCATTTGGGCCTTATTAAAAGTATTTATTCTGGTAGGGGAGTCTTCTGAAGTGAGTCTTTCCCTTTGTGAGGAACTCTGGTGCTTTTTACTCCTATATTCCTTTCTAATAAAATCCTACTTTATCACTTAAAAAAAAAAAGTAATTCTGGTAAAGATTTCTTGTATGGTGATAGGTATAAAGTAGTCTCAGTTTAATAACTACTTTGTAGGTTATTGAATTTAGTATGAAGATTATTCTAGTGAAATTGTGGTGATCTGATTAATAGTATTGAAATTTAGGAATTATAATTTAACTTTTCCAATATGGAAGCATGGCATAAATAACATTAAAATTCTCTTCATTTTATAGCAAGTTCCTGAGCACTTGATGACTCATGCTACTTCATCCAATACTGGGCCCTTCCTAGAGAAAAGAGGCTACCTCTCAGTGCCTGAGCAGGTAAAATGTCAGCTTTGTTTTTGGTAACTAATCCGTCCTAATTAGGTTTGGCTAAATGCATTTTTTTGCTACTATTTATTTGTAAAAGGCCACCAGTGGTAATGCAATTGAATGCTTCCTTTGAGATTGACTATCAAACAAATTTAGATGTGTTGAATAAGAGAGAAAGTAATCATTATCAGTTAATTCATAGGAAATTCTTATTAGCTATCTTATTGGTATCAGTTCTCATGGAGATTTTCTTAAAATTCATAGAGATGATTTCTTTCTTTTCCTATCATGATGTTGAGACCATAGAGATGATTTATTTCTAAAGACAGTGTGAATAAAGGCTCCTAGATGTTTTAGTTGAGAACCCTAGTGATTAGCTATATCCCTTGTTTTATTACTGTGAAAATTAAGGATTGGAAAGGCATGTGACTTCTAGGGTGAGTGGCAAGACAAGATTAAAGAACTTGGGTCTTTTGTGTTTCTGGTGAATCCTGGATTTGACATTGCTTTGTTAAACAGCAAAGTATTTTGTGATTAGCAGAAGTCAGCATCCAGTATCACAGCTGTCCCTCTCAGTGAATGGCTTCTTGGTAGCAAACCTTCAAGTGGTCGTCAAGTTCCTTACATACCTAGCACCAACCCTCAGGACTGGCTTACCCAGAAGCAGACCTTGGAGAATAGTCAGGTGTGTTGCTGTCTTTATTGTTTCTATGGTAGGTGTAGTAGTAGATTGATTATTAGCCAGTAGTGTGTGTGTTTAGTTTTTAGTTATAGCGTGGAAAATTTTAATACGTTTTTAATTTCAATAGTGACCTCACTTCACTATAGTTTAGGAAGTAAAAAATACATATATATTTACACATAAATAACCCTAATCCCAACATAAAGAGATAAATACTAACATTTTTTTATGTGTACTTAATTTTTAAATGAATATTATATACTTAAAAAAAATCATTCTATGCAAAACCGTATCTGGATTAAGTAAAAAAAAAAAAAAAAACATTCTATAAGTCTTGTTTTGGTAAGTAGATTTTTTTTTTTTACCAGTACATCATGAATATATCTGTCATTTAATTTTTTCTGTGAAATCTTTATACTATGTAATATGTGATATTTCATTGATTGGATATAACTTAAATTCCAGTTTTTCTGGATATAAACAAAGCTCTCCTAAACTTCCAGGGGCTAATTATGTGCATTCTGATTACATCCTAAGAAGTAAACATCTACAAATTTCTGCCAGGCACAGTGGCTCACACCTGTAATTCTAGCACTCTGGGAGGATAAGGCAGGTAGATTGCTTGAGCTCACGAGTTCAAGACAAGCCTGAGCAAAAGTGAGACCCCTTTTCTACTAAACAAAAAAAATTGAGGCAAGAAGATCGCTTGAACCCAAGAGTTTGAGATTGCTGTGAGCTATGATGCTATGGCACTTTACGCAGGGCAACAGCTTGAGACTTTGTCTCAAAAAAAAAAAAAAAAATCTAGAAATTTCATTCTTAGATTATAATTCCTGCATAGTTTTTAAGACTTTTCATACATACTGTTTTGGCTTTCCAGGAAGTTGGAAACAGTTTATGTTCCCATCAGTAGTGTACTTAGGGTACTTGCTTCCTTGAAAGTATTCTAATCGTCATTTATAAGTTTTTCTTTCTGAATTTGAGACAGAATACCAATTTTGCTTTTGTTTTGAGTGTCTTTAACTAGTAATAAGGATATTGAGTATTTTCATGCTTAGAAGGCTTCTTTGATGATTGACTTGATATCCTTTGTCCATTTTTGTGTTTTTCTTTTTTCTATTAGAGAGAGAGTCTCACTTTGTCGCCCCCAGTAGAGTGCTGTGATGTCATAGCTTATAGCAACCTCCAGCTCTTGGACTTAGGCAATTCTCCTGCCTTACCCTCCCAAGTAGCTAGGACTCAGGTGCCCACTGAGCCACAGGCACCACCCGAATTTGTGTTCTTTTTCTTAAAGGCATATTAGAGATACTAGCTTTTTTTCCAGCAAATATGCTGGAAATACTTTCTCTTAGTTTGCCTTTAATTTCTTTCTTTTGTTGTTGGAGCCCTTGGTATATGGGGCCGGCACCCTACTCACTGAGCCACAGGCACCACCCAGTTTGCCTTTAATTTCTTAAAGCATTTTTAAAACTATAGAAAATAAAATTATTCATATAATCAAATATGTATTTTAATATCTAAGCAGAAATCCTTTGCTTGTTGGTTTTGTATACTAAACTTTAAAAATACTAGGCAAGACACTAAATTATTTAGAGAGAATCCCCAAAGCACTCACTTGCTCTCTCAAACTAATATTACATACTTCTTATGTAGACATCTGCTAGACCCTGCAGTTTCTTCAGTAATGTCTGGGGCAACTTAAAAGGCTTAGAAAACTGGCTTCTGAAGAGTCAACAAGAAGTTCCTGAAAAACCAAATTATCAAAAGTGTAATAGTCATTCTAGTACCAGTT
>CAUYQV010063779.1:0-21902 GCA_963574575.1 Galagoides demidoff
AAAAAACAAGGGAAAGAAGAGATCATCTCAAGAAGATTTATGAAAGTTATGTTAACCAGCTTGATGAAGATGTTTCAAATTGTATATGAAACAACACAATGTACCCCATGTTGGCATCAATGTACACAGAAATCAATTAATAAAAAAAAAAAAAAGAAGATTTAGCACAGATTTGGCCTTAGTAAAAAAAATAAAATCTCACTTAATCTCTCATTCATACATGCTCATACCTAATGCTGGAGAGGCACTCAGAGCCTCTGTGAATCTCAGATCCAGTTTCCAGGAGGTTGGAAACAATGATAATTGTGGACACTTCCAGGTTTGAAACTATTCGCCAGATCCTGAGGTCACCTGTCTCTATGTCTGTACTTAGATTATCTAAAATTGACTTTCAGTAGCATTAGTCCATGCATCCCATATGCAACTGTGTGTTTAAAAGAAAATCATGTTATTGTTATTATTTGTAATCTATAAAAGTTATAGATTATTTTCAGAATTAAGTTTCTCTATGGATCTAAACACTTAGAAATGATAAGGAAAATATAATTTATGATTGAAACTAGAAATTGTTGGGGGGGAAAGTTGCCCCCTTCTCCTTATACATTTGTAAAAGGAAGCTGAAAAACCTTCTTCTGGAGGTTATCAGAATCTGTGGCTGTTGTGAGGCTGTACCCCTAGGGAGAAAATGGGAGGACACAACATTGAAACCAGATTTGAGCCAAACCATCCGCAGCTCAGTAACTAGATATATTTTGTCTTGAGATGACCAGTGTAAAACTAGGTTCTGAGCTGGGAGCCTGGGCATCTCTAAAAAGACTGGGTAAGGACAGATACCACAGCTAGAGAATAAATATAAGTGCAGAGAAAAAGGAAGAAATGTCACCTCCATATGTGGCTACAAATCAAAATCACACACATGTAAAAAACTCATGCTAAGGAAGACACAAAAGTGTCCATAACCAAACATAAAATTTTTGTGAATTATAGTAAATTAATAAAACATTCTAAGAAAATGCTATAATGTGTTTGTATTGTTAAGAAAGTAAATGTATTAACAACTACTAATAGAAAACAAAAATACAGAAATAGAACAAAAACAAGTAGAAAATGAAAGAGAACCAATTAGAAATTTTAAAAATCCTTGGAATAAGTATTTTTTTTGAAATATATAAACTATAGACAAAACACAGGCATAAAACTAGTAAGTTGAACAACTGTGGAAAGAAATTACGTAGAACCACAGAGAGAGACAGATTTTTCAGAAATATATGAATGAGTAATTAAGAGTGATGGAGAACAGATTTCTGAAACACCAACATGTATATTAAAGGAGTTTAAGAATAAAAAAATAAGGAGCCTTCCAAGAAACTATATTTGAAGAAATGATAAATAATGATTCTCCAAATCAACATAAGATTTGAGTTCAGATTGAAATTCTGCTTGGTATAATGAGAAGAAAAAAATAAAAATAAAATATAGACACATTGCCATACAACCACAAAGCAACAGGGAATGAAGTCATCTTAAAAAGCTATCAAAATACTGAAAGGAAGCAGAGGAAATTTCTCCTTACTGGGGCTGGAAAGTATTTTAGGACATTTAATAAATTTTCATAAACAGGTAAAATTATACTACAGTACATTGTTTAGATAGGAACATATAAAATGGTAATACTCCTCTACTATAAAAAACCAGTTTCATGAAAGTATTTCAAATTGTATATAAAACCAGCACATTGTACCCCATAATTGCATTAATGTACACAGCTCTGATTTAATAAAAAAAAAAATCAGAATGTGCCTAGTATTTAGCATGAATATCAAGATATTAGTTACTTCTAGGAAAAAGAGAAGAGATCACAATTGGGAAGGGGCACCTTATAAGTGTCAAAGATGCTGGTGATGTTCTATGTCTTGACACAGGGAGGTAAATGGGACCAGACTTGAGGGAGGCAGGAGAGGAGCTGACAGTACTTTCTATCCTGGGATTTCTCTGAAAGTCACCCAGAAATGCAGCTGTTCAAAGGTGTTTCTCCTTCATGCTCTGTGTTGGTTTGCTGCCCTGAAGATGGTGCTACCTCAGATGGCCAATTGGAGCATATGGGCATTAGGCTAGCTCTGGCAAGACTTTAGACCTATGAATATATTCCTTCTGATAATGCCATCTCTCTCTCTACCCTAGGAATAAACTGCTTTTACAGAGAGAGACTCATCTACAAGGACATGGGAAGATAGGTGTAAGTCCTGGAACCTGGACCCTTAAGTGTCAGAGAGCTGCTTTCTGCTGTGAATGATGGCCAAACCCACTCTGAAAGGGAATGGCACTAACTCTGAGACCTTCAGACAGCACTTCAGGAGATTCCATTACCAGGAAGGGAAGTGGCTGGGCCCCAGGAGGCTTTTAGCCAGCTCTGGGAACTTTGCTATTGGTGGCTAAGGCCAGAGGTGCACACCAAGGAGCAGACTGTAGAATTGTTGGTACTAGAACAGTTCCTGACTATCTTACCTGGGGAGATCCAGAACTGGGTACAGGAGCAATGTCCAGAAATTGGAGAGGAGGCAGTGACTCTGGTGGGAGATTTAGAAAGGGAGCCTGGAAGACTTAGATGTTCGGTCACAGTCTCGGTAAAGGGGCAGGAAGTACACTTAGAGAAGATGCCACCCCTAAAATCATCACGGGAGTTATTAAGTGTACTGCAGGAATCAGTGGAACCCCAACCCAGGGGTGGTGTACCAAGAAAGAGAGGGCAAGAAGCCCAGACCTGGGACCACAGGAGCAGATGAACCCAAAGGAGCTCAGACCTTTTCAAAGGAGTGGTTGGAACAAGGAAATCCATGGGTCCCAGATCTGCTGGGCTCCAAGGAGAAAGAACTCCCAAGGGGTAGCCTTACAGGAGATAAACAAGTGCATGGTGATCTGTTACCATCTAAAAGAGAGAGAAGAAGCTGGGTAGAACCTGATCACTGGAACTTTGAGGATGAGAAAGTGGCAGGTGTGCACTGGGACTGTGAAGAAACCAGAACTCTTCTCGAAATTCTCAGCCAGACTGAGTTTTATGAGGCTCTCTGAAACTGTCATCAAAACAGCCAAGTGTATGGGGCAGTGGCTGAGAGGGTCTGTGAGTATGACTTTCTCCAGATCCTAAAACAGTGTTGGACCAAGTTCAAAGGTCTTCAGAAGAGCTATTGGAAAGTCAAGAGTGGCCATCCACCTGAGACTTGTCCCTTCTCTGAAGAGATGGAAGCCCTGATGAGTGCCCAGGTCATTGTCCTGCCCAGTAATGGCCTGGAAGAGGAAGCCTCTCACTCTGGGCTTCTGGGCAGTGATGCTGAGACTGAGAATCCAGGGAATGGGGGCTGGTAGCATGAGGAGGGAGCAGACAAGGCTGTGGCTGAGGAGTCTGACAGTGATGAAGTGGATCTGGAGGGGCCCCATAAGACTCTGACAACTCAACAGCATCTGTCCTTTTTAGAAGCCCAAGTGGTGTGCACTGGGGATATGAAGAAACCAAGACTTATGTTGCAATTCTTAGTGAGATCCAATTTTATGAAGCCCTCCAAAACTGTCACTTCATTAGCCAGTTTTATGGAGCAGTGACTGAGAGGTTATGGGAATATGGCTTCCTTAGGAACTCAGAGCAGTGTTGGACTAAGTTTGAAAACCTACAAGCCAGCTATCAGAAAGCCAAAAATGGCCAAGCCTGCCCCTTCTTGGAAGAGATGGATGCTTTGGTGAATGCCTGGGTTGCTGCCTCACCCAATTACGGCCAGGATGAGACAGCTTTCTACCTCATACAGGAGACCAGTGAGGTTGAAGCTGAGAAGGAAGCTGAGGAGGCAGAGGAGCCCATAGAGGAAGATTCTGATGATGATGCAGAGGACACTGAGATACCTCCATAGGCTGACATAACCTGTGCTCCAGTGTTATTCCAGAGTCCCAATGGATTTGAGGCTGTATTTGAAAATGAAGAGAATTCAAAATGGGATATTTTTGAGGAAGTAGAACTGCATAGGACACTACTTGCAAGATCTGAATGGAAAATTCCCTGTCGTCTTTTTTTGGGGGGGAGCGGGGTCAGTTTTGAACCTGCCACCTCCAGCATATGGTGCTACACCCTACCCTTTTGAGCCACAGGCGCCACCCTTCCCTGTTGTCTTAATCAAGGTCAAGACAGTGAGAATGAACACAGACCAGGAAAAGAATGGGATAAGACCTCAGGGGAGAAATGAGTAAAACAGACACTCCCAGAGAAGAGTTTAGGAAAAGTCCTAAGTCACCAGAGACCTTGCTTGGGAGAGAGACCCTTTAAGTATCTCAAATATGGAAAAAACTTCAGCCCAAACACCCTTCTCAGGCATCAGCTATCCCACCAGGTAGAAAATCCATATAAATATGCTGATTGTGGGGAAAGCTTCAGCTGGAGTGCACGCCTTATTAGACACTGGAGAATCCACACTGGAGAGAAGCCTTATAAATGTCTTGACTGTGGGAAAAGTTTCTGTGACAGTTCAAATTTTATTACACATGGAAGAATCCACACAGGAGAGAAATCTTATCAATGTGGTGAGTGTGGGAAATGCTTCAATCAGAGCTCAAGCCTTATAATTCACTAGAGAACCCACACAGGAGAAAAGCCCTATCAATGTGAAGAGTGTGGGAAAAGCTTCAGTAACGGTTCTCATTTTAGTGCACATCAGAGGATACATACAGGAGAGAGACCCCTTGATAGAGGAAAAAGTTTCAGTAAGAGTTTTGACTTATGTGCACATCATGGAACCCACAAAGGAGAGAAACCCTATAGGTGTCATGATTGTGGCAAGTGCTTCAATAAAAGCTCTACCCTTAATAAGCACTGAGAAATCCATGCTCGAGAAAAGCTTCTGTCACAGTCAGCACCTAAGAAAGGCCCTGAAGTTATATAAAGAAAAGAACCTCAATAAATGTGTTATTTGGAAAGTAAAAAAAAAAAAAAAAAAAAAAAAAATCAGCATCACTGCCCTGGATGGGGCAGTTATTTTGGTGTTTAGTTTATAGTAATTCCTCACACAATTTATAAATGCTTAATGTACCTGTGTGTATAGTGTGATGTGTCTGTAATTTTTTAAATGTGTAAGTCCAAAAAAATTGCTACCAGAAATAACAGACTTCTAAGAAGAAAAAAGTAGACCAACAAATTTCTCAACAGTAACAGTAAATAACAGAAGACAATGAAATAATATCTTTATAGTTTGAAAGGAACATAACTGACAACTTAGAATACTATCCTCATCTAAACTATCATTGAAAATAAGGAGCAAAAAAGACATTTTAAGATCAACAAAACTACACATCTTAACCATTCGTAAATTCACATTGAAAGATGTATTGAAATTACTTAAAGCATGAAAAGTGAATGCTGAGGAAAAAAAGCAGGATACAAGAAGTAATAGTAACAAAGACATTAATAAATAGGGTCATGATTTTAGTTATGTGGTAAAAATTATTATTTGTTAATTGAAGATTAAAAATAAAATATTTAAAAAGCTAGAAATATGTGGATGGGAGAGTTACAGCTTCAGATTTTGTTAGGAAAATTCTAATTAATTATGTATACCAAGTGAACATTCATTGTGGCAAATTTGCAAAATAAATAAAAAGATGAATATAGAAATTAAAAAAGTCATATGACATCATCATCCAGAGATCAACCACTACCAATGTTTGATGTAATCTCTTTGTATATATGTATGTAATTCTGTCATATATATACACCCAACACAATGTTGATGTAATGCAAACGTATGGTCAAATGTCAGCCCCAACCACTCTGCCACCACACGGATCTGTGAGACTGGGCCAAAGTCCCACTGCAACATGAAGGCTTCCCCTCCTACTCAAAGGCTTTCTGTGTCTCTCCATAGATCTCTCTTTCCTTCTGAGCACTAACATTTTTACCTTTGGTCTTTGTGAAACTTACAGACTCTCTGAATACAAATCACAATTAATTACTGAATTTTGCATTCTTCTTCGCCCCCCACCCCCATCCCTCTTTGTCTATGTATGTCTCCGTCTCTGTCTCAGTAGGTCTCTCTCATTTCCTCCTTCCCTTACCCGTGTGACACCTTTATTCTGCCCTGTGTCTTAGACAGCACAAGGCCATTGCCACATATGTTCCTCAGGCTTGATCTTTCTATTGCCAAGAACAGTCAGGTGCATTTTCCAGCAGATTCCTTGACTTCTCTAACATTCAGTAAGTTCTCCTGTCCTTACATTTTTGTGCATCCCCTCAGGTCAAGGGAGAACATGTCACTTCTGTTACCTTTCTAGAAAAACCCTAAGAATGTTCATGTTCCCTCATCCAATAATCTCACTTCTTAGGCTTTTGCTGTATGGTGAATGGTTTCCTTTTTCAATTTAGGACTCAGAAGCATCTAATGTAGTGGTGGGTAAATGAATTATCTCATTTTCTTAAAAGTGCTTATCCTGTCCATACTTTTATCTTGTGATAAAAATGTGCCTCTCTCTAAAAGTCACATCATGCACCTTGAGAAGGCTACATAGATAAGGAATAAAAACACAGTAAAATCTCCTATGTCCATTCAAAATGTTAGAGTTCATTTTAAGTGGAGTTCTGTTATCATCCATAAGTCTTTAAAGTACCCAGTTCACTTTTGTCACTGCACAACTTCAAACTCACCTAAACCTATATGATACACTAAGAAATATGAGACCTGTCTCTGAACACTTTAATATAAAGGATAAATCTGAAGAAGATTCATCCAGAACATCACAGCTAGTAAGTCTACTCCTGGGGGAGAGAAAGACATAAGATAGTTTTTATGATAGTTTTAAGATAAGTTTTAAGATAGTTTTTATGAGCCTTGTGACCAAAATTTTATTTTATGTTTCATTTGAAAGAGATGATAAACAATCTTGTCAACCAGTTAGTACAAGCCAGTTCGGGAACTTTATGTAAACTCCGATTATATAACGACAAAGCATAAAAAAATTCTCCATCCTGAGAAGCATTTGCTTATTGTTAATAAACAGATTGGCTTTCCAATAAGGGTTATATATATTAGAGTTGACTAACAGCTCTCTGCTTTTGTTCACTCCTAAACTTGTTCCCTCACAGTCAGATTACTGTGAAGCTGTAATAAAATTTGTATCTGGTGCTTTATTCACATTCCAATATTATTTTGTTACTATTCAAGCCAGTGAATAGAAAACAAATTTACATCATGATAAGAGCCCAGGCAGATGCCATCCATAATGTTAACTACTTGTCATATGTGGAGATGTATTTTCTCTCCCTTGGGAATAGGATTTCTCATTTTTCCTTACCGTAGAGCAGTAACATTTATTGTCTCTCAGCAAAAACTACAACACTTTCATTGGATGATGTGTTTTCTCAGAATAGAGTTTTACAGTTTATAGTTTCGCCAGCCTCATCTCTGCCTCTAGCCTGTGCAACCGAGATCCTCTCTGAGAGGGAGTGTGGATAGTAAAGAAAGGTTAAATCATGCACCCAGGATTCCTTTTTCTGTCTCATCCCATGGGGATCTGTATCAAAGCCTCAGGTGCCCTTAAAAGTATTCTCCCTGGGAGTAGGAGAGTAAGCTGCTAAAGTGCCAGAGGCCAAGAGGTGAGAGCAAGTGCCAGGTGGAATTAGTTCCCGCTCCTGAATTCTGCTCCCTGCAGTCAAGTTTAAGCTGAGATGTAGCAGGTGTTGGCATTTCGAGGAAATGCTCTTGCTGACAGTTGGGAACTCTCACCTCCTACCCTGCATATTAATCCTCCTCAGTGACTACTGATGGGTTACAAGAAAAATTTTGTATTGTTTCAATAACTTAAAGCAGTTATTAACAGATTCCTTTGGAGCTAAAGGAGACTGATGTCAGCATTCCGCACTCTTTAACAGTAATACTGACACATGACTTTCATGTCTTCAGGCATCCAGCCCTGGGAAGGGAGTGGTCCTGGAAGCCCTGGTGGTGTGGCACCTGCCTTTTCCTGAAAGGTGAATTGTGAGGCAGGTTAGAATGGAAAGATCATTGTCTTAGAAATTCAGACTCCTTAGACTTGATTCTGGTTCAACAAGTCACTGGCAAAATGACCTCATATGAGCCAGGCAGCTTTCTAAGCATTTTCTTACCTGCAAGATGTGAGGATCTATGATACTTTGCTCATGCCAGTGGCAATTTTTAGATTCTGTGACCTGAATGCATGAGATTTGAATAGGAGAGCATGAAAGAAAATGCCACAGGCTTCAGGGGTGGAGAAGTTCATTTTCAAATCCTGGTTCTGCTATGTATTGATTAGTTGGATGGGCACAATCACTTAATCTCTTTATGCATATGTTTCTTCACTCTAAAGAGAAGGTACTAAGGCATACTACCTAAGACGGTTGTATTAAATATAAATGCTTAAAGAACAAGCTTGACACAGTGTTTTATGAGGCAACCTTTTTTACTATTATTTTTGGGTAAAGAAAGTTCTTCTTACCAAGGTAGGAATTCCAGAATCCACAAAGTAAAGTAAAAAATTGATTGTGTAAGAAATACTGCAGGAAAAAAATACTTAATGACAAATAGATGACATACAAATAACCAAAGGAAAGAAAACGTATCCAATGTATGACGATGTGTGAACTTCCTGAAAAGCTTGGCACTTTCACTGGCTGAGTTTGCAAACTTAAAGTGAACTTTTACTTTCTTTAATATCTAAGTATTTTTATGTAAAAACTTGACAACCATTTGTTTATGGATGACTAAGAAACAAAAGAGTAATTTTTTTTTTTACAAAAGAGTAATTTTTACTGTTAGTTGTAAAAATTCTGAAATGGAATTAGAAATTCTTCTATTATGTAGATGACAATGAAAATATATCAAAGCTTGTGGAAAGAAACTAAAGCTACACTTAGAGTATAATTTATGGTATGTTTTTTCTTTGTTTTTTTTTTTTTTTTTTACTGTGGCCTGGTTTGATCCCACCACCTCTGGTATATGGGGCTGGTGCCCTACTCCTTTGAGCCACAGGCACCACCCTATGGTATGTATTTTTTAAAAAGAAAATCTAAAAATCAATTATCTAAGAATCAAAATTAAGACATTAGGAAAAGATCAAGACAATAGAAAACATAAAACAAGAGTAAAGATTAACAAAATAAAAAGTAAACATACTATAGAGAAAAGTTAATAACACAAATTATTATTTCTTTTTAAAGACTAAGAGAATTGATACAGCTCTAGCAAGACAAAGGAAAAATATGGAAAGAACATATCAGTAGTATCAGGAATGGAAAGAGGGATATCATTACAAAACCAATATTAAAAATAATAAGTTAGTTTAAGAATGTAAAGCCAACACATTAAAAAATAGATTAAATGCAAAAATCATTTTAAAAATCAAATTTATACCAATTATTTTGGAAAATGGGAAAAAAGAATAAATAAAGGAAATACATCATATAAAGCTTAACTAGTTTTGTTACCAATTTTTTTTTTTTTTTCAAACAGAGTCTCACTCTTGCTTTGGGCAGAGTACCCTGATGTCATACTTCACAGCAACTTCAAACTCCAAAGCTCAAGCAATCCTCTTGCTTCAGTCTTCCAAGTAGGTGGGACTACAGGTGTGTGCTACCAGGCCTGGCTAATTTTTCTGTTTTTAGGAGAGACAGGATCTTGCTCTTGGCTCAGGCTTATCTCAAACTCCTGAGCTCAAGCCATCCACCTACCTCGGCCTCCCAGAGTGCTAGGATTTCAGGAGTGAGCCACCCCTCCTGGCCAAATATTAGCTAACTATATGAAATTATATATAAGAATATTTTGATAATAACCTAATTTGATTTATTTTATGATTGTATGTTTGGTATAACATTAAAAAATTCAATTGATGGAATTTACTGTATAAAAAATCAGAAATAAAAACAATATGCTCATTACAAAATATGAAGAAAAAATATTTTATAAAACTCATTAATCATGTGCCATAAAAACCCTTAGCAAGTTAGTGATAGAGACAAACATTCTTAAGATCAATACTTGTTTAAAGATAGCCTAAACAATATACTTAATAGTGTCTTCTAACAGATAAACGTGGTAATGAGGTAAGAGTTATGCAATTCCATTTCTAATCAACATGTAATACATCGCACAAGCTTCTTCCTGTAGATTCTTTAAGGTCTTAGGAGGAGTCTGTGCACCGTGAAGGTAAAGTGCTCAGCAATGATGGCGGAATCCATCCTGCATGAGAAAGGATGGAAGAGAACATCAGCTTTTTATTTTTATTTTTTTTTAATTTATTGTTGGGGATTCATTGAGGGTACAAGAAACCAGGTTTCACTGATTGCATTTGTTAGGTAAAGTCCCTATTACAATTGTGTCTTGCCCCCAAAAGGTGTGGCACACACCACCTCCCTCCCTCCTTCCCTCTCTCTGCGAATCCCTTCCCCACTCCTCCCTCCTTCTTCCTCTCTCTGCTCACCTCCTCTCCTTGTCATTAATTGTCCATACCTGAAAAACTGGGCCAACTGACAGAGCATGTGGGTTCTGATGAATCTGTGAGCTAGGCTGGCTTCACTTCTGGTTCTCCAAGAAATAATGAAACATTCAGAAATTTTTGAGTCCCGATTGACCTTCTTAAGCTCCGTCATGCTCAAATACTGTGTCACATTAAGAATTATCCAAAGCCTTCCTTTGTAGAAACAATTGACTTCACACAGGGGCGATTGTGTGTTCCTAATAGTGCTAAATGTAGGCATGAGAGAATGTCCTTTGGTCAGAGTTAGTCTTAAGGCTTTGTCCCAGATTTTGTCAACTTTGTCATGGTTGAGCAGTGACATAGGAAGGTAATTACCTCAGAGAGCAGAAAGTAGATCTTTGCAGATTAAACTTAATGCCAGCAACCACACTGCAGCATTTCTTTTGGTAACAGTGGTAAGAGCTCAGCATGCACAGAGCACTTACAATTTCCCAGATGCTGTGCTAAGTCTTCATTTCTGGAATTATTTATTCTTTACTATATGCCTTCTAAGTCTTCATTTCTGGAATTATTTATTCTTTATAGTACCTCTATATGATAAGCTTTTAAAAAAAAAAAGTTGTATTGAGGTCTAATTGACATTCGGCAAACTGTACCTACGGCAGGGTACAATTTAGTAAGCTCTGACACGTGTTTGCACCCATGAAACCAACACCACAATCAAGATAACGAACACTTTCCACCTGCAAGTTTCCTCACGTCTCTGTTATTGCTCCTTCCTCTGTGCACCCACCTCCTGTCCCTCTTCAAACCCTGATCTGCTTTCTGTCATTAAGAATCAGTTTGTGTTTTCCAGAACTTGATAAAATTGAATACTACAGTAGTGGAGGGGATCCGGCTTGCTTCACTGAGCATAATTATTCTGAGATCCATCCCTGCTATTTGTGTCTGTAGTTCATTCACTTTTATCACTGAGGAGTATCCAAGGCCGGGTGTACATATCCCACTCTCTGTTTCTGTGTGCATCTGTCAATGATGTTTGGGTTGTTTCCAGTTTGGGCTTATTACAAATCAGATTGGTATGAACATTTTTATATAATTTTTTTTTGCATATGTCTTCTTATTTTTCTTGAGTAATCACATAGTCAAGTTAAATGGGTTTTATTAACCATTTAAAAATATTTCCAAACTATTTTACAGAGTGATTGTATAGTTTGGGTTGAATACTTTTACCCGCATACAGAATCTGAAAGTTCCAGTTGCTCTGTGTTCCACATCACCCTCAACATTTGTCTGTATTTTTTACATTAGCAGTCTAACAGGTGTGTTGTAGTAGCTCATGGTGGTTTTAATTTGCATTTCTCTAATGACTAGTGATGCTGAATATATTTTTATGTTTTTATTTGCCTTCTGTTTATCTTCTTTGGGTAATTGTATATTCAGATATTTTGTTCACTTTGGAGGAATGTTTATTGTACACTTCTTAAATGTAAAGGGTGTGGAAGGCTCTAGAAAAAACGCAAATCAATCTTAGTCATAAACAATAACTTTTGCCAGAGCTATCCGAAACCAGCCTCTTTCCTCCTGGTTAACATGGTTTCCCTTTATTCCTTCTTCTTCCCTAACAGGTAACCTCTGATGGATTCACACTATACATGACAGCAATTTTTAGTTGGCTTCTCCTTGAGATAAGATCTGAGACTTTTGCTATGAAACAACATCGTAGAGAGAAAAGCTTTCTGTTGTACAGGAGGACATGCTGAGGCCACTGCATGTGAATTGTGGCGCATGGCACGGTGTCTCTGGGTCTCAGCTTCCTCATCCACACAGCTGGGGGCTGAGGTGCTGCTGCTCATATTCCTCGCACAGCTACAGGGAGAACCCAAGTTGCTAAGGAAAGGGAAGCTCCCAGGACTGGGCTGCACTGATCTGTGTCCATTTCTTTCCCCTTTTCTTCTTTAAATTGTATTACTCGAGTGGGAGAGAAGTCAGAGATACGTGTGGAGCTTGAGAAAGCATATAGAATAGAACCTCCACACTTGGCCACCTCCCTACATTGGCCACCCCCTTAAGCTGACTTAATTTTCATAGACTGGACTGCACCACATGCATTAGTAGTACAGTAGGCCTAGTTCCTTATGTTGACCAGCTTGTTATGGTTCCTTGGATGTTCAACCTATGGAGCTAAATAGTATCCTTAAGACCTTAAGAAATAAATGCATGGTATTTGTAAGAGCTTGAAAAAACACATATGGGCTGTTCTTTCAAACATTCCTTAAGCATAGGTTTTTGTAATTACATTATGATCAGAGCTTTGCTCCCTGAACTACAGGATGTCCATGGCAAAGTGTCCACACGGATGGTGTCAGCAGAGACACCAGAGTACAGGAGCATCTTCTCTCAAGCCAACTGAGGACCCAACGCACAGAGTGCATGCCTACACTTCTCTCTTGTGTTTTAAAGTCACGTGACAGGATCACGAGAGGAGTTCCTCCAGCAAAGGCTGGGTGATGCTGGGATTTTTATTAAATACGGAGATGGCATCCTGTGCTGCAGTTGAGCTGGCAAGTGGACTAGGAAATTGGAGTTTAAGATCGCTCAACATTACTAAGCATTTGTCAAGCATTTAGACCTGTTCCAGAATAATACAGTGTTGTGCTGCATTGTTTGCTCATAATTATTTATTCATTTCTTAAGCTTAGTTTCCCTGGGGTTAGAATAATCCTTCTGCGGGATGTTTTCTGACACCAAATACATCATTCCAGCACTAACTGATTCTTGATTTCTCTAACACTAACTTGGAGTTGGACAATTACTAAATTCTGACAGCAGCAACCCAGACTTACCACAGACCATGTGGGGTAAGGGCTTAGTCCCATAACACATCCCCTACCTCACTCGCCAGCTGTAAAAGGGTCCCCAGGCTGCCCCCACTTCTTCCTGCTGACTTCTAACTCAGAGGTTAAAATGAAAGTGCCTTGTCATGTTTGATAACGTGTTAAAATGACTCAGAGTCAGGAAAGGGTTTTCCTTAGGATTAATGGTTGGCTGTAATATAAAGGGTATAAGTTAGGAAAAGCCAAGTGGGAAAATGGGCATGGCCCCACTCACAGCTCCCTGAGCTGCTCATCAACCCAGAACCTGCCAAAATTTTAAAGGTTTGGGGGTTTTATAGAAGTTTCATCACATAGGCATGATTGTTTAGATCACTGGACCCTGGGGATTGATCATAAGCGCCACTTTGCTCTCTGGGTGGTAAGGCTAAAAGTTCTAACTCTACTCACAGGGTTGGTTTTTTGGTGAACAGGCCCCTCCTGAAGCAATATTGCATTTTGACGTGTATAATGCACTTTTTTGTCCAAATTTTTGAGGGAAAAATTAGGATGCTCATTATACTTGTGAAGTACTAAATCTATATTTATAAATGTTTTAAATTCTTTTATTTATGCTTATGCATTAAAAGTCTGACTCTAGGTAGCAATAACAATGCCCAAATGCACACCCTGGAACACCCTGGAATGTGGTAAGTGGTTTGGTTGAACTTAAGACAACTTGCAACAAAGCATTTTCAGCCAACAAAGAATGATTTATTTCTCTTCAGACACTTCAGGCTGGACCTAGCAGTTGAACTGATATTTACTATTACTGATAGTTTCTTGAACCATAATATGTTAAACAAATACTAAAATTCCTATACAATCCAAAAATGGGGTGGCACCTGTGGCTCACGGAGTAGGGCACTGGCCTCATGTACCAGGGGTGGTGGGTTCAAGCCTGGCCCTGACCAAAACTGCAAAAATTAGTGCCTAGATATAAATAAGTAAAAATATGACTTAAAAATTTAAAACAAAATATTTTTTATTCTGAAAGTTTAGGCCAAAAACATGGGTGTGCATCATATATACAAGCACATTATACACAACAAAATATGGCCATTCTCATGCCCCATAAGCCATCTAATTAGCATATAAAAAGGAATAAATTACAAGGAGTTAGGGAGGACTCTATCCCAAGAGCAAGGACAAAAACTAAATATTTATTTTTTATTATACTATCCTTTCCATGCCCCACTGACTTTGGGCTTGGTCATATGACTTGGTTGAAATGATAAAATGTGGGCAGTCGTGACACCGTGACAGTGTAAGTGAAAGATGGAGAAGAAATCATCTTTCCACTCACCCTTTTGAGCTTCAGTCCTTAGTACCAGAACAGCATGCCCCAGACTGTGGATGCACATTGAGCCTGGTTTCCAGAATGAAGATTTATGAAAGTAACCAGAACGCAAACTAAAGCCAAACTCAGCCAAGCCGGGAGAAGCAACAGCCAAGGAGGAGAGCCACAGCCAAGCCAGGCAGACCCAGAGTAAGAAGCAAGGTCTGGGTTCAGTGCTGCTGGAGCTTTGGATCTGCTGGCTGCCGCAATAAGAGCTGACACCTGCACATATCCACATGGATTTCTCTTCATGCTTATCCTCGACTTACTACTAGATTCTGAACACAGTTGTTCAATAGGCTAGAAATAAATAATTTTTCTCAAAGTTAGGAATGGTTGTCCACTGAGATTCCTCTTCGAATCTTGAGTTTTAAGCTGAACTTTAAAAGGCTTCTGCATAATTCGCTGCTATGGATTCAGGCCCTTGTAAATCCACAAAGGCCTGGAAATTAAAGGAATAAATAAGTAGTGTACCTGTGGGGCCAAATCCAATACATCTCAAAAATATGGTTCACGAGCCATTCAGTCCAAATGCCACTGGCTTCCTCCCTCCCCGACTGATAGTACATGATGTTCAGGACTCATCAAAAACGCAGCCAACCTGCGACTCAAACCGGCTCACACCAAGGCTGGGATCCCAGCGGGAGGCGCCTGGCAGAACTTAGTTATCTCTTGGCTAAGAATGGTTGGATAGGAATGGCAGCTTTCAAAAGGAGAAAGAGAGTGTGGGCATGAAGTGTATGCCCAGGAAACGTACATAGACAAGAGGCAAAAAAAAAAAAGAAGAAAAGAAAAACTTCTGAGAAAAAACCTCAACTGAAGTTTGCCCTGCAGAAATTCAGCTTGGGGTGTGTGTGTGCAGGTGACACTTCAAAGCGCAGAGAACCAGGGCCAGGCTGGGATGGCGCCAGCGCGGGAGGAGCCACAGCCGTCGCCTGCTGGTGGAGGGAGGCGGCTGCAGCCGCTTTGGCGCTTTCCCAGGGGGTCCCTGAGCCAGAGGGTCCCTGGTCCAGGCCGTCCCTGGTTTTGTTCTCTCCTCGCTCTTGGTGTTCTTCTGGCGACCAGGCTGATCCAAATTCTTGGCTTGAAAGCAAAACTTTTCTAGAACTAGAATGTGAATGTGTTGATACAATGATTAACCAAATGATATGAAGGTTATGTTAACCAGCTTGATGAAGATGTTTCAAATTGTATATGAAACAGCACAATGTACTCCATGTTGGCATCAATGTACACAGAAACCAATTAATAAAAAAAAAAAAAAAGAGAAAAAAAAAAGATTTTATTCCTTTTTATGGCTAAATAGTATTCCATTGTGAAGATATATCACATTTTCTTTATCCATTCGTTGATGGATGAACATTTTAAGCTAGTAAATAGTTCTCGGTTTTGACTCAATTCTTCAGGAAATGGTGAGGATTCAGATTTTCAGATAACACAAGCTACCAAAGTTCTGTTCCCATCACCATTAATCCAGTTATATTTACCTAATATACTCCCTGTATATTTTTCAGGACATAGTAGATAATATCCTTTCATTTATTATACAATGTATAGTAAGAAAACATGGGAAGCCAAGGTGAGAGGATTTCTTGTGTTCAGGAGTTTGAGACCAGCTTGAGCAAAAGTGAGACCCTGTCTCTACTAAAAACAGAAAAAAATTAGCCAGGTGTGGTGGCCCATACCTGTAGTCCCAAATATTCCTGAGGCTGAGGCAGAAGGGTTGCTTAAACCCAGGTGTTTGAGGTTTCTGTGAGGTAAGATGATGCCAGGGCACTCTACCCTTGGGTAACAGAGTAAACCCTGTTTCAAAAACAAAACAAGGCTCAGCACCTGTAGCTCAGTGGCTAGAAAACCAGCCACATGCACCAGGGAAAGTGGGTTCAAACCCAGCCCAGGCCCACCAAACAATGACAACTACAACAAAAAAATAGCCGGGCATTGTGGCAGGTGCCTGTAGTCCCAGCTACTTGGGAGGCTGAGGCAAGAGACTCGCTTAAGCCCAAGAGTTTGCTTTGAGCTGTGATGTCATAGCACTCTGCTGAGGGTAACATGGTGAGACTCTGTCTCAAAAACAAAACAAAACAAAACCCCTCAATGTTTGCTGTTTGAATATTTCTAAGAAGCTCAACTACTTTATCTTGACCACAGGAATGGACATTTAACTCAAGAATAAGAATCTTCATAGACTAGCAGTTACATTTTCTATTTTATTTTCTCACCATCCCCAAATTTAAAAAATTATTTGCTCTATAAAAATCCCAAAACCACTACTCAAGGGTCTGCTTAAAATCAGACTGAATAGATTATTTCTTTGAAAAGATAACCCAAATTTGATAATTATCTCAACCTATGACTCAAGAATGGGAATCTGGAATAGGCACTATCACACTAAATTCTAAAATGTGCATTCTTGAACTTCAAAGCACTTTTAAAACTTGCTATTTAATTCTGTATTCTTTTCTACCAGATACTATAAAAGTTATCCTAAATCATATTATTGTCACTTTAATTTTTGTTTATTCTCTTTTATGATTCATCTTACTTTTTTTTGTTTGTTTGTTTTTAGACAGGAGTCATTTTTGCCCTGGCCAGAGTGCAAGCTCAAACTCCTGTGCTCAGGCAATCCTGCCTTAGCCTCCCAAGTAGTGGAACTATAGTGCCACTATGCCTGGCTATTTTTTCCTATTTTTAATTAGAGGTGGGGGTCTCTCTTTTTCTTGGGCTGGTCTTGAACTCCTGAGCTCAAGCAATCCTCCTGCAATAGCCTCCCAATTTGCTAGGATTACAGGCATGAGCCACTGCACCCAGCTGATGTTCCTCGTCTTTATAAAATGTTAGTGAAAAGACTAAACATAAATATACAAAGATCACAGCTAAGCCAGATGCAGAGAGTGACAGTCAATGCCAGATGCCAGAGATTTCTTCAAATTATATATTCAGCACCAGGTGGTTGAGTTGGCCTCACAAAAGAACATGTGTTTATGAGAGATACAAAGATGAAATTGGAGAGACCAGTTCTCATTTGGATGAAATTTAGTTATTTAATGAAAGCATGTGAGAAGGATTTGAAATCAGAGTAAAAATGAAATTAAGTTAAATCATTTATTCATAGCTATACAGAAGGAAAATGATACTGTAATTTGTAAGATTTCTTCTCAAAATGAATACTTAGGACAAATGCTAGTATTTATAATATCAGCTAAAGGGAAAGAAGCCTTTAATTATGTTACCGACAGCCTAATATTAAATGTTTCCAACTCCATACACAGTGGTAATAATTAAGATAATCAACTTTTCCTCTTATGGGTTAAAGTAGAAATAGAATTTCTTGTACAAATGTATTTTATGTCTTGCTCTGCAACATCTCACAACTCAAATCAAGGTTGATGCCCTTACAACTGACTATAGTAAGTAAACCAACCATGTAGAACTTACACAAAACTAGTGATTTCAGGAATTTTTTTTAGAGCAACTCTGTTGCCCAGTCTGGAATGCAGCAACATCATCATAGCTCACTGTAGTCTTGAACTCCTGGGTTATCCTCTTGCCTCAGCTTCCCAAGTAGCTAGGATTACAGGGGTAAGCCACTACTCCTAGCTAATTAAAAAAAAATTATTTTGTTAAGAAACAGCATCTGCTATGTTGCTGACTAGACTTGTCTCAAATTCCTGAGCTCAAGAAATTCTCCTGTCTCAGCCTCCCAAAGTGCTAGGATGACAGGGATGAGCCTTTGTGCCTGGCAACCTCTGGAGCATTTCAAGATGTTTTCTTAACACCAATGAATTGAGTCATCACAGACATGCTGTGATATAGGTTTGCAATACGTGTTCACATACATATCCACATGTACGTGTTTGCATGCGGTTGAGTACTGCTGTTGCTAAATCAGCCACTGTCTTAGAAAGCAAGCAATCAAATGAAACCAGGGTGTTAATCTAACCATAAGATGTGTTATGCAAGATGCTATACTTATGCTTGTTTTTTACAAGTTACTTTAGAGGTATACAAGTTACTATTTATTTATTTATTTATTTATTTTGAGACAGAGCCTCAAGCTGTCACCCTGGGTAGAATGCCATAGCATCACAGCTCATAGTAACCTCCAATTCCTGGGCTCAAGTGAGTCTCCTGCCTCCGCCTCCCAAGTAGCTGGGATTACAGGCGCCCGCCACAACACCCGGCTATTTTTTGGTTGCAGCCATCATTGTAGTTTGGCAGGCCCTGGCTAGATTCGAACCTGCCAGCTCAGGTGTATGTGGCTGGTGCCTTAGCGCTTGAGCCACAGGTGCTGAGCCTACATGTTACTTTTTAAATGTTCGTGAGGAAGTGGCCTACTAAAAATGTTTTAGACAATATTTAACTTGGCTAGAAAACAGATTTTAAATATGCATAGCAAATGAATAGCTACGTAATCAATACATTGTGGTCCCTTTTATGTCCCTTCTTCCTTCCTTACCCCCATCCTCACAGAAGTAACCACAATCCAGAATTTAAAGTTTATCATTATGAAATGGCTTTTTTTCTTTCTCTTAAATGCATGCATCTTTATTTACATATTTATTTTTATTAACTTTTATAATTTATAAATAAAATTGAATATTTGTGGTGTACACTGTGATGTCTTGATAAATGTGTATGCACATTGTAGAATTATTGAAAGCTAATCAGTATATCCATCACCTTGCATATTACCATTTTGTTGTGGTTAGAACATTTTTAACCTGTTCTCTTAGCACTTTTTAAAGTATATAATACATTAACATTAACTATAGTCACTGTGTTGTGCAAATCTCCTGAACTTATTCCTCCTGTCAAACTGAAACTTGGTAACCTTTGACCAACATCTGCCCATTTTTCCCTTCCTGGCTCTCCAGGTCCACTGGAAATTACCATTCTACTCTCTGCTAGTAAATGTTTGGCCTCTGAAGATTCCATATGTAAGTGAGAGCATACAGCTAGAATGGCTTCCTTCAAGTCCCAATAGCAAATTATTTTATCATAAATTTTATTTCTATTGCAGATACCTTATAAAAGTTCCTATAGGTTACAAAAAGAAAGGCTTCAATGCAGTTTAACCTTTCTCCAGACATCCACCATTTATGTATGGAAATTTTTCAGAATGCTTGGTTTTATTCCAAAGGCCACATGTCAGTCATGATCACGGGGGGCCAAACATGGCAGGAACCAAGAGAACAGAGGATGTTCCATGAATCAAACGATGACATTGTAAAGGAAATACTGTCCACTGACATAAGCATCAGATATGTTTCACAAATCTGTTGAGGCAAAATATTTACTCTTAACTGTATAAAATCGAATGTTTAAATTATGAGACATAGGTAACAAAAAGTAAACTCATAATGGAATAGTTATTCTTATGACAGAGAGCAAAGTTTGCTTGCTACAAGGTAGTTAGTCAGTAACTAGCTAGTTCAGTTATTCAGAGCCTGGTTCCCAAATGCCTATAACAGAACAAGTTGAATATATTAGACTCTCTAGGAAGCTTTAAAAATAAGCATATATTTTTTAGGCATGTCTTTCTTACCATAATATTGCAACATAATTTTAAAGGTTACATGCTTTTATAAGACTTATAACCAGATAGAGTACACTCTTTAGCTACCCTTCCCCACCATCAATTTCCTCTCCCAGGAAGCTACAATGTGTTATTATTTGAGGATGTTTCTTGTGGAATGTATTCTATATTTCTAAATAACACATTTAGGCTACATTACTGTTTTATGAGGCGCGTGTATTCATTTTCTTTCCCTTCTGTAACCAATTGCCACAAACTTGGCAGCTTAAACAGCACAGACTTACTATCTAACAATTCTGCAGGGCAGTAGCCCCGCCTGGCTTGCACTGGGCTACATCCAAATGGTAGTCATGTCCTTCCATGGGAACTCCAGTGCAGAATCAACTTCCTTGCCTTTTTGTTGTTGTTTTTTTGTTTTGTTTTGAGACATGGTCTTACTTCACTGCCTAAGCTGGTCTCCAGCTCCTGGGTCCAAGTGATGCTCCTGCCTCAGCCTCTGAGCAGCTGGGACGTGTACAGTCCTCGGTTCATGCCCCTTCGTCCATCTTCAAAACAGCAACATGTGCTTTTCTTCTGTGGTCGTATCTGCTTCCAACTGAATCTATCTTCCTCTTCCACTTTTAAGGGCCTTTGCGATTATATTGGGCCCACTAGATAAATTAGCATTATCTTCCTATTATAAGGTCAACTGATTGGCAATCTTAATTCCATCTAGTACTTAATTCCATCCAGTACTTTCTCTTTGCCATCTAATGTAACATATTTACAACTTCTGAGGATTAGGATATGAGCAATATGGGGGGTGGGCATTTATTTGTTTTTTTTAAAAAAGGGGTTTGGGGGCAGCGCCCGTAGCTCAGTGGGTAGGGCGGCGGCCATATACACCAAGGCTGGCGGGTTCAAACCCAGCCTGGGCCTGCTAAAACAACAATGACAACTGCAATAAAAAAAAAAAGGAGGGGGGCTTGGGGGCTTTTCCACCCCAAAGCAAACTATTACTTCACGTTTTGTTTTTAATGTGGCAGCCCGCTTTTTTTCTTCTTGGTGTTTTTGAGTCCTTGAGTTTAATTTCTCTTCCAGATTTTTGCTGTTGCAAAAGAAGGTCATAGTCTAACTACATATGGCTGAGGCAGGAACCCTGGAGTTTATCTGCTTCTTAACCATTTCTTCTGTTTTCTGTCCCATTCTATTCCCCTGCCTACAGAAGTGCCATGTCCCCCAGTTCTTGAGCCTTTCTGGGGTTCTATGCTATGAACTGGCTAGTTTCCAGGCTTGCCCACTGGAAAAAATGAGGTTTTATTTCAAAGCATTTTTTTTGCCGAGTTTTTCTCTCCCACTCTTTTATTCCTTACAATGGATGAAACATTCTTTGCTATAATTTTCAAAGGATTTCAGAGAAAGTAGAGATAAATCTGTGTTCCATCAGCTGTGTTTAGCCAGAAGCATAGTATGTGAGGATAGATAATTAAGTTAAGAACTTATCTTGCGGCTCGGCGCCTGTGGCTCAATTGGCTAAGGCACCAGCCATACACCTAAGGTGGCGGGTTCAAATCCCCAGCCCGGGCCGCCAAACAACAATGATGGCTGCAACCAAAAAATGGCCAGGTGTTGTGGCGGGCGCCTGTGGTTCCAGCTACTTGGGAGGCGGAGGCAGGAGACTGGCTTGAGCCCAGGAAGTTGGAGGTTGCTA
>CAUYQV010063780.1:0-19465 GCA_963574575.1 Galagoides demidoff
TTTGGCACTTGGGTTGATTCCACATCTTTGTGATTGTGAATTGTGCTGCCATCAACATTCTAGTGCAAACATCTTTTGATAAAAAGACTATGTTTCCCTTTGAGTAAATACCCAATACCCAAGTGAAATTTTTGGATCAAATGGAAGGTCTACTTTTAGTTCTTTGAGGAACCTCCATACTATTTTCTGAGGGGATTGTATGTACTAGTTTGCAGTCCCACCAACAGCATATAAGTGATCCTTTTTCTCCTCATTCATGCCAGCAGCTACTTTTTGGGACTTCTTTTATTCCTTTTCTTTTTATTTATTTATTTGTTTGGGACTTTTGAATAAAAGTCATTCTCACTGAAGTTGGTGATGTCTATTGAAGTTTTGAGTCATGTTTCTCTGATAATTAATGATATTGAGTATTATATGATTATTGGTTATTAGTCTGTCTTCCTTCGAAAAGCTTCTGTTCATGTCTTTCTCTCACTTTTTAACGGGGTTGTTGATTTTTCCTGCTGATTTGCAGATTCTGGTTATTAGCCCTTTATCAGATGTATAACTTAGAAATATTTTCTCCCTTTCTGTATGCTATTTGCCCTTTTTATTGTTTCCTTGGCTGTACCACATTCTCTTCATCCACTGCATTATTCATAGGCACCTAGATTGATTCCATATTTTGGCTGTTGTGAATAGTTCAGTGATAAACATGGGAGTGCAGACATCTCTTTGATATATTGGGTTCATTTCTTTTGGACATATACCCACTAGTGCAATTGCTGTATCATATGGAAATTCTTTTAGTTTTTTGAGGAGTGTAGTCTTCATAGTGGTTGCACTAATTTACAGTCCCACCAACAGTGTATGAAGGTTTTCCTTTTTCCACATCCTTGCTGGCATCTGTTACTGTCTGTCTTTTTGATATAAACCCTTCTAACTGGGGTAAGGTGATATCACGTTGTGGTTTCAATTTGCATTTTTCTGATAATTAGTGATAGGCATGTTTTCAGATATCTGTTGGTCATTCGTACGTCTTCTCTTGAGTAATTTCCTTTCAGTTCTTTTGCCTGTTGTACAATTGGATTATTTATTCTTTTGCTATTGAATTGTTTGATTCCTTATATATTCTGGTGATTAATCCATTGTCAGATGGATAGTTTGTAATTATTTTATCCCATTTTGTGGGTTGTCTATTCACTTCATTGATTTTGGCCTTTGCTGGGCAGAAGTTTTTTAGCTTGATGTAATCCAAATTGACCATTTTGCTTTGGTTACCTGTGCTTTTGAGATCTTACAGAAGAAATCTTTGTCCAAACCAATGTACTAGAACATTTCCCCAATGTTTTCTTCTAGTAGTTTGAGGTCTTATATTCAAGTCTTCAATCCACTTTTTATTTGACTTTGTATATGGTAAGAGGTAGGGGTCTAGTTTCACTCTTCTGCATATGGTTACATAGTTTCCCCAGAACCATTTATTCAAAAAACTCTCCTCTCCCGATTGTACGTTCTTAGCACTTTTGTTTAAGATGAGTTGTTTGTAAATGAATAGATTTATACCTGGGTTCTCTATTCTGTTCCACTGATCCATGTGCCAGTCTTTATGGAGTGCCATACTGTTCTGGTTATTATAGCTTTATAACAGATTTTGATTTTGAAGTCAGATAGGATGATGTCTCCAGCTTTGTTCTTTTTGCTCAGTATTGCTTTGGCTGTGGTTTTTCTGGTTCCATAGAAATTTTAGGATTTTTTTTTTCTATTTCTGTGAAGAATGTCACTGTTTTGTTGTTGTTGTTGTTTGTTTGTTTGTTTTGAAACAGAGCCTCAAGCTGTCACCCTGGGTAGAGTGCTATGGTATCACAGCTCACAGCAACCTCAACTCCTGGGCTTAAGCAATTCTCCTGCCTCTGCCTCCCAAGTAGCTGGGACTACAGGTGCCCACCACAATGCCTGGCTATTTTTTTTTTTTTTTTGGTTGCAGCCATCACTGTTGTTTGGTGCACCCGGGCTGGATTCGAACCTTCTAGCTCAGGTGTATGTGGCTGGTGCCTTAGCCACTTAAGCCACAGTCGCCGAGCCATGTCCCTGGTATTTTGATAGTCATTGCATTGAATCCAGAAATTGCTTTATGCAGGCAGAATGGGGATTGAAGACCCTATTCTTGGCAAGGGAAAACATCCCCAGAAAAAGGGGGAAAATAAAAAAATAAGCTAAGCAAGGCAGAACAAAGGAAAGTCAGCTAGTTTACCATTAAACCAGCCATTGCTAAATTTCCTATCTGAGCAGGTTTTCTGCTTTTTCTGGAAGTCTGGCCTGTTGGGGATACAGCTTACTAACAACCACTGCTGGGTCTGTAAACACTCTGAAGGAATAAAGGCCACAGAGGAAGCTTTGTGCAAGGCCTAGCAAGAAACATTAACTAGGCCATCCTCTGCCTAGTTAATAGTCAAAGCAATGACAAACAATCATTGCAGAGATTTGTACTTGGCTGGGGCAGAAATGAAGCCCTGAAATGTGGGTAGGAAGGATTTTATCCCTGATCACAGAGGAAGATTCTCTGTGGTGGTGATGAGAGGAAAATTCCTCTTCCCCACCAATTCTTCAGAGGAGATTGATACCAGTGGCATTTTCCTCCACAGTGAACTAGCCAGTATTGACATCCTCCTAGGAATCTGTGTGTGTGACCACAGACAGGAGGCTGTCCCCACACAAGGCTCAGGCTCCAGATTTCTCAAGACTGCTCAGACCCTGAAGGTTAATGATTATAGAAACAATAGGAGATGAGATGGTCACTCAGAGAAATTGCAGGCATCTGTTCCCTTCCTCAGCTTACCTTCTGGGCTAATCAGTAAATAGTCTTCAATAAAAACTGAGTGGAAGTGACACTTGGGGCCACCATCAGAACCCTGCAAACGGGAGGTGACCCTCTGTGCTCTCACCTTTAAAAATTGTATTCTGTGTGTCTCTTTATCTCTCATGTTTCTAACTTTACATTTCTTCAGCTGGTTGCCGTCAGATACACAGGTCTTAACAGACCCTGCTCCCTGGGTGGGACTGGCCAGTTTGGGGTAGTATTGCCATTTTAACAATATTAATTCTTCCAATCCATGAGTATAGAGTGTCTTTCCACTTTTTCGTGTCTCTCTTCTATTTCTTTCATCAGAGTTATGTAGTTTTCCTTGTATAGATTTTTTACTTCTCTGGTTGGATTGCTTCCTAGGTATTTTATATTTTTTGTAGCTATCGTAAATGGGATTTCTTTCTTGCTTTCTTTTTCAGATTTTTTTTTTGTAAATATATGTACATCCTACTGATTTTCATATGTTGATTTTGTATCCTGTAACGTTGCCAAATTTATCAATTCTAACCATTGTGTGTGTGTGTGTGTAGAGTCTTTATGTTTTTCTAATTACAAGATCATGTCTTCCGTGAACAAGGCTAATTTGACTTCTTCCTTTCCGTGGATACCCTTTATTTACTTCTTATGCCTAATTTTTCTGGACAGGACTTCCAGTATTGTGTTGAATAATAGCAGTGAAAGTGAGCATCTTCATTTTATTCCAGTCTTTCAGGAAAGACCTTCAATTTTTCCACATTTGTTGTAATGTTAGTCTAACGTTTCTCATGGATGGCCTTAATTATTTTGAGATTTCTTACGTACTCATATTTTGATGAGGTTTTTGTCATAAAGCAATATTGAATTTGATCAAATGCTTTTTCGACATGCATTGACCTAATCCTTCCGGTTTTAGTCTTGATTCTGGTGTATTATTTTTATTTATTTGCTTATATTGAACCATCCTTGGATCCTCGGAATGAACCCTTGATCATGATGAATGATCTTTTTAATGTGTTGCTGCATTCACTCTGTTGGTAATTTTTTGAGGATTTTTGCATGTATGTTCATCAGTAATATTGGCCTGTAGTTTTCTTTTTTTTTTTCCCCTTGTCTGGTTTTTATATTAGGGTAATGCTGACCTCATAGAATGAGTTTGGAAGTAGTCCCTCCTCTTCAATTTTTTTGAAGTGTTTGAGTAGGATTGGTATTAATTCTTCTTCAAATATTTGGTTAAAATTTATCAGTGAATCCATCAGGTCCTGGGCTTTTCTTTGAAGTGAGTCTTTTTATTACAGCTTTGGTCTCATTATTTATTATTGATTTGGTGAGGCTTTCTGGGTTTTGTTGTTGTTGTTATTGTTTTTTGATACCAAGTCTTGCTTTCTTGCTCCTGGTAAGATGCTTTGGTGTCATAGATCACAGCAACCTCAAACTCTTGAGGTCAATCAGTCCTCTTGCCTTAGCCTCCCAAGTAACTATGACTACAGGTGCCCACCACAATGCCTGGCTGTTTTTGTTTTGAGACAGAGTCTCACTGTGTTGCTCTTGGTAGAGTGCTGTGACATCACAGCTCACAGCAACCTCAAACTCTTGGGCTTAAGTGATTCTTTTGCCTCAGCCTCCCAAGTTGCTGGGACTACAGGTGCCTGCCACAATGCCCAGCTATTTTTTTTTTTTGTTGTTGTTGTTGTTGCTGCAGTTGTCATTGTTAATTTTAGTTGGCCCAGGCTGGGTTTGAACCCACCAGCCTCAGTGTATGTGGCCAGCACCGTATCCACTGGGCTATGGGTGCCACCCTCGGCTGTTTATTTTTAGAGACGGCCTGGTTGGGGGGGGTCTCACTATTGCTCAGGCTGGTCTTGAACTCGTGAGCTCAAGCAATCCCCCTGCCTCAGACTCCCAGAGTGATGGGATTACAGGTGTGAGCCACTGTGCCCAGCCCAAGTTTTCTATTCATGGCCTAATCTTGGTAGATTGTACATGTCCAGAAATTATCCATTTCTTCCAGATTTTCCAATTTGTCGGCATATAATTGTTTATTGTAGTTATAATGATTCTTTTTATTTCTGAGGTCTCGGTGTTTATGTCTGGTAATTTTATTTATTTGGATCTTCTTTCTTTCTTTTTCTTAGTCTAGCTAAAGATCTGTTTTTTTGCTTATCTTTTTCCAAAAACAACTTTTCATTTTGCTGATCTTTTGCATTGGGTTTATTTTTTTCTTTGTTTTTCACTTATTTCTGCACTGATCTTTATTATTTCTTTTCTCCTACTAATTTTGGGTTTAGTATGTTCTTCCTTTTATGGTTCCTTGAGCTACATTGTTATATTATTAATTTGAAATCTTTTTACTTTTTTTGATATTAGCTTCTTTTTTCTATAAACTTCCCTCTTAATACTGCGTTTGCCATATCCTGTAGATCTGGGTGTGTTGTATTTCCATTTTCATTTGCTTCAACAAATTTTAAGATTTTCTTCTTAATTTTTTCACTGACCCATTGGTCCTTCTACACCATGTTATTTAATTTCCATGTGTTTATGTATTTTCCAAGGCTCTTCTTATTATTGATTTTCTAGTTTTATTCCATTATGGTAAGAGAAGCTACTTGATATGATTTCTATTTTTTTTTTTTGAATTGTCAGATTTTCTTTGTGGCTAAGATATGGTCTATTATGGAAAATGTCTAAGGGCATTTTCAATCAACATGTTCTATAGCTTTTACTCCCTAAATGTCTCTACAATCCATCCATTTCTCTGTATCTAAACTGCCACCATTTCAATTCAAGCTTCTTGTTTGCCTATTAAACCTCTGTTTTGACTGCCTGCTTTCATTTTTATTTTCTCCATTCTGTTCTCTATGGAACTGTAGAGTGATTGATCATTCTCTACCCAAATCTGGTTCTTAGAATTGACCTAAAATGCTTCCGTGGGCTCTTTCCTCTTAGGATGATACCCCAGCTCTTGGACTTATTTTTCAAGGTTATTCGTAGGCCAGCCTCTCCATCTACCTCTCTAGATGCTTTTATTGCCCCCCTTCACTTCCCACATGTCAAAGTCTCTTCTTTAGAGATGTTGACCTTCTTTCAGGTTCAAAGCCTCAATTCTCTCTTTTGCTCCAGCCTGTAGACCCCCATTCCCTCTGTTTAGAAGCTCTCTGCCTTTCAGATATATCCTTTGCCCCTCACATGGCTAATTTCTCCCATTCTTTAGAAGTTCCAGGCTTTTGTGTATGAGTTGGGTGCTTCTCCTAGGAGCTCCTATAGGTCCTTACACTTGTTCTGCTGATCACAGTTCTCACTCCTCTGCATGTCATCACCTCTGTCTCCCTCTCCAGACTACAATCCGTATGAGTACAGGTGTCACGTCTACCTTGGTACTACACAGAGGTTGGTATACTGAGGACATTCAATGACTCTTTCTTGAATATATTATTCAAATTTTTTTTTTTTTTTTAAGCAGATCCTCAAGCTGTCACCCTGGGTAGAGTGCCATGGCATCACAGCTCACAGTAACCTCCAACTCCTGGGCTAAAGTGATTCTTTAGCTTCAGCCACCCAAGTAGCTGGAACTACAGTTGTCCACCGCAACACCTGGCTACTTTTTTTCCTTTTTTTTTGGTTGCAGTTGTCATTGTTGTTTGGCAGGCCCAGTCTGGATTCAAACCCACCACCTCTGGTGTATGTGGCTGGCACCCTAGCCACTTGAGCTACAGGCACCTGAAGCAACATTTTTATGGACTAACTATATGCACAAAAATACCAATGCTCCTAGATATGTGTGTTCATGAGAAGGTGGTGGGTACCAAATGAGCAGATCTTACCTTTAATGATGTGTGTTTGTGTGTCTATGTGAATGTGCGTGTGTATTCAGGCATATGCATGGTGGAGAGTGGGAAGGGCTTAAAATCAGTTCAAAATATTACTTGACATAGAGTGAACAACTATTCCACTTTGCCAAGGACTGTCAAATTTTCCACATGTGGGACTTAGGGTGCTAAAAGTGGGACAGTCCCAGACAAACCTGGATAGTAGGTTACTCTGCAAGAATTCTCCAGCTTACTATACTGTAGACTGTTAAACCCAAGAGACAACACTAGATACTGTGTGTCTGCTTGTCCATATGTCAGGAAGTGCTTGTTGTTGATTGGTTGATAGGTGCCTGTTTTCACACTCTAGGGGAAAGCAGACATCAGCTCTTTGCCAGGCTGCTTAGAGATAGGAGGTGTGATCTCTGAGACCCTCCCGTTTGATCTTACAACGGGTAGGCGGATTTAAGAAGTTAGATTTGTAGCACAGAGCTTCTCAGCCTTCAACATGCATATGAATTGCCAGGAGACTGTGTTGAACTGCAGATTCTGATTTCCCAGATCTGGAGTGGAGCCTGAAATTCTGCATTTCTCTGAGTACCCAGGTCTTTGTCAATACTTCTAACTCACTGATCACACTTTGAGCAGCAAAGGGGGCCTGTTGCATCCTTAGCTGGCATGTGAGATTTATCTGGGGGATCTTACCAATGCCCAGCCACAAAACTAGATCAATTAAGTCAATCTCTAGGGATGGGACCAGGCATCAGTATTTTTAACTTTCCTCAGGCAATTCTAATGTGCAGACAGGGTTGCAAATCTTAGGAAGGGGGAGTGGAGAAAAATACCGCTTGATGATAAAGGCTGATTGATTGGTCCAGATGGGCTAGGCTGTGCTGTCAAGAGATTTATTGGAAGTCGAATCAGAAATCTAAAAGAAGAAGCTTATTTTGGAAAGCCTAGAGGCAAGATTCTTTAAAAAAATCAGGGTATAATAGTTTGTGTTCCTTGGCCTTTTAGCAGGGAATCAACAACATTCCCTGAATGGTGAACCCTGATGTGCATCCTTGGGGAGAAGGCAGGCAGTGTCCAGCGGGAAAGAGCAGAGGCCTTCAAAACCAGCAAACCACAGCTCGTAGTTCAAGTCATCTACACGGGTCCTCTGATCAGTCAGCATTTCTTGTATTTCTTCACTTGCTGATGCTTCCAAACATTTCTCCTTCACATCAGGTTGCCAACCTCATTCTCAGAAAATGACCTTTTCCCCTACTTTACTGAGAAAATTGGTGTTAGCTGTTCACATGCCATCATCTCCCTGACTCCACTTGTTATCAATCCCTCTTCACTTCTGTGAATGTCTGTCCCCTTCCCTATCTGAAAGGAAGGCGCACCCAGTCTCCTTCCCAGTTGTTCTTTGTCCTGGCTCATTCCAGGGTTTTTCATCTCCATGGTGTGGCTATGGCTCCTTCATTGCCAGCCCCTCTGCTCTTTGGCACCTTCAATCTCTTCCTCTTTGCTATTCCCTCCCTTCTCCATACAGGTGTGTTAGATCTTTAATACCCCTCTCTTTTATCCCCATCTCCACTTCTGTTTTTCCAGTCTAGTTTCCACCTCCATCACTGACTGAAACTATTCCTCGGAAGGTCCCTGATGACCTAATTTTAAAAATAAGTGGCCTGTTAGAAGCCCTGCTCTCCTTGTTCCTCTGTATATTAGGTATGATGGATTTCCCCTTCTTGCCAATATGAATTCCTCTCTTGGTTCTATTTTTCATAATGTCGTGGTGCGGTGACTACCAAAACTGGCTGTCTACTCCACACTGTTTCTGGTAAAGTCCTGGCCAAGTTTGGGGGCATTCCCCATTTGTGGGTCATGACATCAATTGCATGATTGAACTGCAACTAGCATTCTCCTCCTTTACCTCCCAACCTGCCAGGAAATAGAATAGAATAGAATAGGAAAAACAAAAATACATTACATATAGGCAGGGTAAGTATTGAAAAATGTACATTTTTGCTGTGAGTGAGTTAAAAAGTTAGGAAGTTTCTGTTCTAGTTTGCTTTTCTGTACTGCCAAGCTGGGAAGTAAAAATGACACTTTCCATTCCTCTGTAACTAACACATTTCTGAAGTCACAGCAAGACTGTCTCATCTGAGAACTGAGCCTGCTCCCAAATCCCCATATTGCTAATGGCTTCACCAAGGTCCCATTCTCCTGATCCTCTGGGGCTTCTCACTCTAGAGCCATCTTTGCTGGGTCACGAGGTGTCACGCCATGGACTCCAGCATCTGCTCTCTCTTGCATTTCTCCTGCTTCATCTGCAGTTACAGGAAATACCATTCATAAGATACTACTTCTAGCTACTCTAGATGCACCAAGTCCTCCTGACTTCAGTCATTATCCTGCACCATCATTTATCGGTTGCTATATGGCCTCAGGAATGTTGCTGGACATTTTCGAGCCTCAGTATCTTTGCATCTAAAGTGAAATTATTTAATACTTCTCTCACAGGGATGCTCTCAGAATTAGAGATATATGAAGATGTATAAATAGCATTATAGATAGTTAGATAAAGAATACATGAAGAGGCTGGTACAGGTTAGGATCTCAGATATTGACTTCCAGGTAGGATGCAGTAGCTCATACCTGTAATCCCAGTGATTTGGGAGGCTAGGGTGGGAGGATCACTTAAGGCCAGGAGTTTGAAACCAGCCTGGGCAACATAACAAGACCTACAAAAAAATATAATAACTGGGCTTGGTTACATGCCTATTGTCCCAGCTACTTGGAAGGCTGAGGTGGAGATCACTTGAACACAGGAGTTCAAGGCTATAGTGAGCTGTGACTGTACCACTGCTCTACAGCTTGGGTGATATAACTAGACCCTGGTTTAAAAAAAAAATGAAAGAAAGAAGGATATTACAGTTTCTAGTTTCACAATTCATAACCATTATGGACTGAATACTTGTGCTCACCCCACACCCTGTTCATTTGTTAAAATCCTAACCTCCTACACAGTGGGTGGTGGTACTAGGAGGTAAGTAAGGCCTTTTCGATGTGAGTGAGTTGAGATGACATTGTGAGGATGGAGCCTCCATGATGGCATTAGTGTCCTTGTAAGAAGAGGAAGACACTAGACCTCACTGTCTGACACGTAAGAAAATAGCAAGAAGGCTGCTATCTGTAAGCCAGGAAGAGAGGCCTCACCAGTACCTAACCCTGCTGGCACCCTGATCTTGGACTTCCCAGCCTCCAAAACTGTGAGAAATAAATGTCTGTTGTTTAAGTCATCTGTCTATGATGATAGACAGAACAAAGTCAGATACCCTAGTACCAAACCTTCTGTGGCCCCGTATTGCCTACTGTGTAAAATATCAGCTCTGGTTCTAGTCCCTGAAGGGTCCCTCCACTTGGCCACGTCTTCCATCTGAGCCTTCACTCTCTGCTAGTCCTCCTCCTTCTGGACAGTGGGACAATGTACACTTTTGAGACAGGTATATGCAGGCTCTTGTCTCCATGCTTCTTCCTTGGCCACTTCTCTATAATATATAGTCTTAGAGAAGATGAAGGGCCCACCTGCCAGCTGGTGGCCCTGTCAGGATCCTGAGAAGTAACTGGGCTAGAACTCAGGCACAGCAGGCGTCTTCAGAGGGAGAGTGTACTGCCACAATACTAATCAACTCCCCCCTGGCTGTGCAGGAAGGCAGTGGCACGTGGACCTCCCTGCAGGAGTGTGGAAAACAAATCCTTGGCCTAGCCCTGAATTCTCTTAGGAAAGTACGTTCCTCTGGCTTGAATAAACTCCAGAATCTCCCAATGTACCTGCCTTATTCCCACTTCCAAATACAGATTTATCCTCCCCATTTCCATAGCTATCCTAGGCCAGTTGCAGCCACTCCCAGCAACCTTGTTGGTCCCTCTGCAGCTGTGCCCTCTGCCTAGCCCATCCATCAATAGGACAGGTGCCAACTGGAGCTCAGGCACATATTCACACCCAGGAAGATCATTTTTCCTCTTTGGAGACATGCAGATTTGGGTTCAACTGCCTGCCTTCTCTTGTACACATGGATGCCATTATGGGCTCTCACTGATTCTTGGTCTTCTCACCTTGCATGTGTAGGGAATCAAATGAACCTGATGGGTGGTTGTAAGAATTGACTGCAGTTATACCCCATAAAGCTCAGCATAACTCCTGGTATCCTAAGGCCAGGAGGACTCATACTAGGGGCTCTCAGGTGGGGGGTGACCTAGGCTGGGTAGTTAAATTTTTTAACAAATCAAAATTCCTTATACACACATACACAAGCTCCAAAAGCTGATTCCTCTTGAAAAGTTGGAAGATCTGGAATCAGTGGGCCTCTTCCAACCATAAAGCAATGGTGGGCTCTTGCTGGGTAGTGGGTGCCTCTAACTGTGAATGGTTTGCCCTAGTCCTTCCAACCCCTTGTCTGACCTGGAATTGGATTTTGCTGTAATATTGCAATTCTTCCATGCTGGTTGGTGAGCAGCTGCTGTCTGGGGCTCCCTTATACAGGCTGCCCCCAGCCCTTACCTGACCTCATAAGAACCCAGCAGCTGAAGGGTTAATGCCAGCCTCAGTAGGAGGCTCCAGATCTTGCTCAGGGCCACAGGGCAGCCAGTTGGCCAGTGTGTCTGTGCAGGTCCAGTTGTTAAATATTTTGAGTAACATCCCAGCCCAGAAGTTCCAGAGTTATCCCCCTGTGTTCACTGCCCTGCTTCCCAGCTCTGAGAACAGGGTGTACTACGGTATTAGGTCGACTGTGGCTGGGATAAAGTCCTGCTTTATGCCCTGGAAAAAGTTAGTATCCTCTGCTTCTCGTGGTCCTGCCCTTCCACAGAGGCTGACCAAAGGCACCCTACCCAGATTCCACCCTTCCCCACCTCTCACCCTCTCCTGGCTCTCCCTACACGCATGTACACGGGGCAGCTGGGGTGGGGCGGGATGGGGCTGCTGTCCTCACTCAGCTCCCGCTCAAGGCCCTCTGGGGAGGCAAACAGGCCTCTTCCAGAAGCCGGTGACTGAGGGCTGCAGATGGTGCTTTCTGCCTTGTGGGTAGCCGAAATGTAGTCATCCACGAGAGACCGTGGGTGTAATCAAAACCATTTATTCCTCAGACAATGGAAACAAACAACAGCCATCTCAGTCAGGCCATGGACGGGCCAGCGGGGAGCGGGCAGATTGAAGGAGCTGCGAAATGGTGTAAATTAACAAGAATGGTTCCGCCAGCTTTTCTCACCGCCTGCTGCCTCCTCCCAACGGTTCCAGTTACTGCCTTCCTGGGGCTGGCGCTCAGGGAGGGCAAACGCTGGAGGATCCAAGGGGAATGAGGGGAAGGAGGAGGAGAAGGAGGAACAGATTGACCAGAGGGCATAGTCCACCACCTGGACATTTCACTGCCAAGCCAGGAGGCTTCAGCTCCAGTCCTGTGCTGCACCGCCCCGCACCCCCCCAGTCCCGAGGGCTGTGTGACCTTGGGCCTCCAGTGTCAGGGCGCCCTGACGTTTTCATATCCCTAAGTAGATTGGGTTTGTGAAGCCTCCCAGTTCTGGCCAGTCGCACAAACTGCTTCCTGAGCTGTGCTTGCCTCCTCCCCTCCCCCAGCACCCTATTTTCTCCGTTGACACATTTGGCTTATCCGTCGCTCTCTCCTGCAGCCAGGATTCCTCCTCGAGGGCAAGGATCTCTGCCTTTCCCTTTTTGCCCAGGAAGTTCCGAGGGGCATGGAAGATGCTGAGTCTGCCCTGGAGTGCTAGACAGGGGGACCGCGGGGTGGGGGTGGGGGCTAAGGCTGGTGCTATGGGGCTATTTTACAAAGGAAGGGTGAAGGTGGCGGAATCGGTCGAAGTCGCTGGCTGGAAGGGATTTGGAGAGTTCACTACCTTCCAGTGGAGACTCCAGCCTGGAATATTCTTCCGGGCCTCCACCCCTGCCTTCCTCAAAGACAGCCTCCAGGTGAAGGCGGCTGGGGAACAGCCCGCACCAGTTCCCGGCTGACCCCGAGCTGCCAGCCCTTCTAAACCATCTGGGGTTCATATCCCCGTGTCATCCTAATCAAGCAAGCAAACAAGCCAACAGAAACTCAGATAGGACGCTCCCCTGTGGCCCACGCGGAGGTCGTTTATTTCCACCCAGAAAGCTAAGCGTGCCCCCCACCCCACCCCCACCCCCGCTTGCGGCCAGCGGCACCAGTCCGGCCTCAGGCCTGTGCGGGACAGGGGTCGCCCCGCGGGCTCCCTCCCGCCTTCCTTTTGTTGGGCGCCAGGGGCGGGAGGGAGGCTGCTCGCCCCCTCTCCTGGCTCTGTCTACACCCATCTATGCCGGGCAGTTGTAGTGGGGCAGGATGAGGCTGGGTCCTGGCTGGTCGGAAAGAGCCACGCGGCTCTGGCTGGAAATTCGGTGTCTCCATCCAGACACCCGAGAAAGAGGGGGGTGCTGGGGAGGGAGGCGGGAAGCGAGCCAGCAGCTGCTTGATTTAAGGAGTTGTTTTTGAATTACCCCAGCAGGAGGCCCGGAGAGATGGTGGAAATTAAGTGTTTAACTCCCCCGAGGCTCTCTTGTCCCCAGTTGCCCCAGCTGAGTCCTGGGTGATAATGGGGTCTCCTGGAGCGTCTCTCTGGGACCCCTGGTGTTGCCAGACTTACCCTTGCGAGATCCCAATAAAACCGAAAACCCTAAATCAGCGACTTCCCCATAGCGGGCAAATGAATGAACGCGGGAGCAGATGGATGAATGACCAGGAGGGCAGACGAGGATTTGAAAAGGATTGTAACACTGCCAGGCTCCCTGTGTTAATGCCACTTTCACTCTCGCTGAAGAAAAACATTTCTCGGCTGAGCAGCCAGGAGAGAAAATCGTGTTTTACAAGAGGAGGGGAAGGATGGGGGAGAGGAAAGAATGAATGGATTTTGTGTTTTGACATATTTACTAAGAAATGTGGAAACTGCTTAGCACCTGCTAATTAGAGGCAGAGCAACCTGCATTCCCTACGATGTGCAAATGCCAAGGGAGCTGGCGTCTAAAGGATGGGCAGATTCTCCAGAGGGGATTATGGGCTTTTTCCAGCTGAGCATGGAGGACCCTGGGAAGTGGGAAGGTGGACATGAGGCACAGAGGGAGGGGCTGAGAAAGCCTTAGATTTCCTGGCATCTTTTCTTCTGTCAGAGGGCAAGTGCCTTCTTCTCTCACTGATACGTGGCATGATGTTGTAGCTGCTGGGGGACCCCCAAAAGGGGTGGGGGTGGTGACCAGTTCTATCCTCTCAAACTAGAGGTCAGGAACTGTGGCACTGGGGTTGGAGGACTGAATGGTCCTCAACCCTTGTGTCCTTTTCTAATCTCACCTTTCTTACAAATCTCTCCCACTTCCCTCCTCCCTCTGGGCCAACCTGGAGACTGCTGGGTGGTTAGGAACACAGACCCCCAATTCGGCCTGCTTGGGTCCACCTTATTTTTTCCCCACTTGCTTACTGTGTCTTTTTGTCAAAGTTTCTGGGCCTCAGTGTTTTCTCTTGTAAATGGGAGGTAATAACAGCACCCACTTCCTAGTATTATAGTGAGAATTGAATGAGATGACCCATTTAAAGGCCTTGGCACTTAGTAAGTGTTCAGTGACCACAGCCTATCATGTTTGAAGACTTTGGAATCCACGAGCTGTGAATATCCTGGGCTGGGCAATGACAGCTGTGTGCTTATTTATGGGTCAGGATCTGCTCAGGAAAACAGGCCATGCCAGACAGTTCAAGAAGGGATTTTAATGTAGGGAAATAGTTACAAAGGTATTGGTGGATCTGTAAGTCCAAGCAGGAGAGACCCAATGTAGGAAGGCAGTACCAGGCCTATGCTGGGGGGGAACCACAGGAGGTGGTAGGTTACAACAGCCTAGGAATCCAGGCTTCCTAGCAGAAGCTGGGAACCACTGAGCTATCAAGGTTTGGGGGTGTTGGAACCATGGAGATGAACAGTCCCTGCTTAAGCTGCTACCTGCAGCTAGAAGGAAAACTGTGGTTTCTCTCTAACTCCCATCCTCCAGCCTCCCACTTGGCTTACCAGTTGGCAATGGCATCTGAGAAGTGTAGACTGCAAGGGGTCAGTGCCCTGGGACAGAGAGTAGAAGAGGCCAAGGTGAGTGGCTGCACAGAACCTGTGTAAATTACTTACCTTCTTGCACTTCAGTGTTCTAAACTGCTTAAGAAAAGGTAGGGGAAGGGAGAGGGTGCCTGGTATGATTGCTGAGAGGATTATAGTAATATAAGGCACACAGAGTCTGTAGCTCAGGGCCTGGTCATAGTAATAACAGGCCTGTGATGTTCCTTCTTCCAGGATCCAACCCCAACGTTACCTCTTGGAGAAGTCACCACTGACCTCTGTGATCTTAGACCACTCTGCTCAAACTTTTATGAGACTGCTTGTCACATTGTAGTGCCATTTCTTTTCTTTTCTTTTTTTTTGGACACAGAGCCTCAAGCTGTCACCCTGGGTAGAGTGCTATGGCATCACAGCTCACAGCAACCTTCAACTCCTGGGCTCAGGCAAGTCTCTTGCCTCCACCTCCCAAGTAGCTGGGACCACAGGCGCCTGCCACAATGCCTGGCTATTTTTTTTTTTTTTTTTTTGTTGCAGCCATCCTTGTTGTTTGGTGGGCCCAGGCTGGATTTGAACTCACGACCTTAGGTGTATGTGGCTGGCGCCTTAGCCACTTGAGCCATAGGCGCCGAGCCTGTGGTGCCATTTCTGATCAAGTATGTATCTCTCTCACTGAGGACAAGCTCCTTGGAGGGTTGTCCTCCTCTTGATATCCTTTGCTCCTTGAGTGTCTGCCACTCATGGTCATTGATGCCAGCCCTACATGTCAGCCTACAACAAAATAGTCTTCAAGCAATGCTGAAGTTCATGGGATGTAGATTTCTAAAAGTAGTGAGTCACTAACAGAATTTTCCAAGAGGAGAGGGAAAGACCAGGGAAGAGACATGAAGTTTGAGGAAGATGAGAAGTAAGAAGGCTTAGAAAGAGTCAGGGGCTTATTCAAGGTCACATACATTGGAAGGGTCTCCTGGCTTCTAAGCTAATGGGTGACTAAAAACTCCTTTTCCTATTATAAAGACTAACATATGCTCAGTGTAGAAATTTTAGAAAATTCAGATAAACAAAAAAATGAAAATAAAAATTATCCTTAACATCACCCCCAAAATAACCATGAAATCTTTGCAGTTGATCCACTCAGTCATACAAACATGGTATTTTTTTCTTACTAAATTAGTATCAGTCTGTTTCACAGCCTTTTTTTTTTTTCCTTTTTCAAACTTAACAACAATACTTGAACAACTTTCCAGGACATTAAATATTCTTTCACAGCACAAACTTTAAAGCTTTGTAACAGTCCTCTGAACATTGTCACTTGATTTGTTTAATCAACCTGTACTGAAATTTTAACTTGTCTTTAATATTTTACCGTGTTAGATAATTTCATTAAATAGCCTAATCATTTTCATATTGTCATTGTTTCTTTAGGATAATTTCCTAGAAGTGGAATTATTGGTCAGTGAAGATTCATATTCTTACAGCTTCTAGCAAGGATTGCCGAATTGCTTTCCAGAAAGGGTTATTTTTTCTTTAATCTACTTGCCTTCTCCATTTGCTATGATGGGAAGGAAATGGGGAATGGTTCTGGGTAAATTTACCAACATTGAATTGATCTAAAGCCGTTTTGCCAAAAATCAATTCCTCAAATAACCAAGTCACAAAGCAGCCAGTTGGGGAGGTTGATAGATTGATCGATCGATAGACAGATGGACAGATAGAGTGAGCCAAAGCCAGTTCATTAAATAACCAATTAATAGAATAAATAATTTAATGAATGTACCGATTAACATAGTTGTAAAGCAATTCTTGTTGCATTGGAAGGTTTTCACATGGCTTTGGGGATGGCCATCAAGTTCAAGTGGGCTGGTTTTCATCATGTTCTATGGCAGCAGTTTAAGAATTGCTCAGTTTGTTGAAATGAAGAGGTTGTATCTGTGAATAGCATTAGTATTCAAAAGGTGTATTTCCTCATTAAAAACCAGAATGCTGTCATTTTAAATGTCAATCTCTCCGTTTTTACTGATTTCTTTTGTATTCTTTTTTGTGTCTTTTTCTATTGTCACCCTTGTAATTTTTGAGACCTTAGCTAATTTCTTAGTAGTTCTTCAGTTTATTTCTAGCAATTGGCAAACAAAATTTAATGTGCAATATGGGGGCTCCTATCCCTTCTTAGTTCCCCTCTTGGCTTGCCAGGGGGCTAGCATTTTTAGGATTAGTTACAAATGTACGTATTCTCTTTCCTCAGTACTTTTGCGATTAACCTCCATCATATTTGAGGCCCTCATCATACTATTCATTACAATAATCTCTTCTGGCTTCTTGTACTCCTTTTCTGCTGCCTCGAACAGCTTACTCATTTATGTCAACTTTTCTGCAAACTGCTACTAAGTTTTTATATCCCAATTACTCCTTCCAGACACCAAGATGTCAGCATTTCATTATTAGATGGGACTGTTTCCTCCAATTTCTTTCATACGCTGGTGACTGTCTCTTAAACTTTTTCAATTATATGCATTTTTAGCACTCATTTGCTAATTCCTTAGATGGTATATCAACCTTAGTGCATTTCCAGCAATTACAATTTTAAATTTCAGCACTTCCCCTGTAAGGGGATGGTTTTGGACACTTCTACATTTTCGATTATTCCAGTCTTGAGTCATTTGGGGCATTTTTTCATCAGCATAAATAGTGTATCGGCCTTCATTTGGGTTTCTGGAATTAAATTTAGGTGATTGAGTCTGTCTTTTTCTTGCTTAGCCCATCTTCCGGTGTTTATAAGGTGTGAATCCAACTAACATTTCAGGTATTCCATATTTCTGGTGATCTGTTCTATCACTGATACTTTCTTTTTAATATTTTGACCAGTTTTGTCCTGAATTGTGATCTATAAGATTTTCTACAAATTGCTACCTAGCTGATATTATCATTTTGGTTTTGTTTCTGTTTATGTTGGCATGATCTTGCTCTGTCACCTGGGCATCATCTAGCTCAAAGCAACCTCAAGCTCCCAGGCTCAAGCCATGCTCCTGCCTCAGCTTCCTGAGTAGCTGAGACTACAGGTGCCCACCATTCTGGGCTAATTTTTCTAATTTTTGTAGAGATGGAGTCTTGTTCTTGCTCAGGCTGGTCTCAAATTCCTGGCCTTGAGCAATTCTCCTGCCTCAGCCTCTCCACGTGCTAGGATTACAGGTGTGAGCCACCACACTGGGTCTATTATTTATTTTATTCACAGTATATAAATCATATGTGATTATTGGACACAGCCCATGGTTGGAACCATGGGAGTCGCTCTGAAGGTTCTTTCCCCACACCAATCGTCAAAGTACTCCAGAATTCACAGGTTACATTTAATGTTGTAGATCAGTAAATCTGATGTATCCATCTAACTGGCTATTTGGAAAATTCAGTTTTAGTGAATTCTTTTCTGATAAAACTGTCTGGCTTCTGGCTGGGCACCTGTAGCACAGTGGTTACAGTGCCAGCCACGTACACTGAGGGTGGTGAGTTCAAACCCGGCCTAGGCCAGCTAAACACAATGACAACTGCAACAAAAAATAGCCGGGCGTTGTGGTGGACACCTGTAGTCCCAACTACTTGGGAGGCTGAGGTAAGAGAATCGCTTAAGCCCAAGGGTTTGAGGTTGCTGTGAGCTGTGATGCCATGGCACTCAACTGAGGGCAACATAGTGAGACTCTGTCTCAACAACAACAACAAAAAGAAAAAACTGTCTGGTTTCTTATGAAAGTCCCACTTCCCTGCCTTCTTGCTATCTTAGTTTTCTATTGTTGCTGTGCCCAAATGCTGCAAACAGCTCAAAACAGCACAAATTTATTTTCACATAGTCCTATAGGTCAAAAGTCCAGTATGGGTCTCACTGAACTTGGAATCCATTGTGTCCCTTTCTGGAGGCCCTAGGGGAAAAGGCATTTTCTACATATTCAGATAGTTGGCAGAATTCAATTCCTTCTGATTTCAGGCTGAAGCCCCTGTTCTCTTGCTGACTGTAGACTGAGGGTCATTCTCAGCTTGTGGAGGCCACCACTTTTGGCTCATGGCCCCCTTCCCCTATCTTTTTTTTTTAATTTTTAAAATTGTTTTTTATTAAATCATAACTTTGTACATTGATGCATTTACAGGGTTCAGGGTACTGCTTCAATATACAATGTGAAATGCTTACATTGAACTAAGTAACACATCCATCACAATTATACTCATTTCTTAATAGTCTTGAAATGTACCATTGCATCATGCACATTAGGTGAGGTCTCCCCAAATCCCCTGCCTCCTCCCATATCCACCCTCCCCTCCCACCTCTCTCCTCTTCTCTTCTACTTTCTGGACTACTGTTATGTTTTGCCATTCCTATGAGTGTGTAGTTGGTTATATATTGATCTCATAGTAGTATCAAGTACATTGGATACTTTTTTTCCATTCTTGAGTACTTTACTAAGAAGGATATGTTCCAGCTCCATACAGGTAAACATAAAAGATGTGAAGTCTCCATCTTTTTATGGCTGCATAGTATTCCATGGTGTACATATACCACAATTTGTTAATCCATTCATGGGTCTATGGGCACTTGGGCTGTTTCCATGTCTTGGCTATTATGAATTGGGCTGCAATAAACATTCTGGTGCAAATGTCTTTGATGTAAAATAATTTTTGATCATCTGGGTAAATGCATAGTAGAGGAATTGCAGGATCAAACAGTAGGTCTAGTTCCTTGAGTGTTCTCCAAACTTCC
>CAUYQV010063782.1:0-12150 GCA_963574575.1 Galagoides demidoff
TATAACTGAGAAAATGACATGAAGGCTGTGTTGATCAGTTTGATGGAAGTATTTCGGATTGCATGCGAAAACCCCACACTGTACCCCAGAAGTGCATTAATGTACATAGTTACCATTCAATAAAATTTAAAAAAAAAAAAAGATGGTAATACTCCTGAAACTGATCTACACATTCAATGCAACACATATCGAAATTCCAGCTGGCTTTTTTTTTTTTTTTGCAGAAATTTTTTCAAAACTTATTAAATAGCTTTAGTAAACAAGACAACATGGTTGTGACAGAAGGATAGACATATAGATCAATGGAATAGAATGGAGAGTCCAGAAACAAACCTTCACATTCATAATCAGTTGATAAGCTATGAGGGAGCTAGTCAAGACTATTCAAGGGGAAGGGTAGTCTTTTTAACAAACAAGTACTGAGATGAATAGATATTTGAATGCAAAAGAAAGAAGTTGGATCCTGACCTGTGTCTTATAGAATAATTGACCCCAAGTGAATCAAAGACCCAAATGTAAGAGTGAAAATTGTAAAACTCTTAAAGAAAACATTAGAGAAAATGTTTGTGACCCTGGATTGGATAATGGTTTCTTTGATATGACACCAAAGTACATGTAGGAGTATGTAGTAAGAAAATTCATGTGCAAATGTACTGCATCCTATAAGCATAAGGGTCTCATGAGGTTGAGAGGGATGAACATCACCAACATTATAAACTTTTATGCTTCAATAAGTTAAAAGGCAATCTAAAAATGGGGTAAAATATTTGTAAATTGTACCTCTAATAAAGAACTTATATCAGAATATATAAAGAATTCTTAAAAATAAAATAACTCAATTTAAAAATGGGCAAAGACTTCTATTCAATATATTAATAGAAGTCCTAGCTAGAGCAATTAGGCCAGAGGAAAAAATAAAGGGCATCCAAATTAATGAAAGGAAGAAATCAAATTTTCCTTGTACATAGATAACATGACATTATATTTAGAAAACTTAAAGACTCCCCCAAAACCTGTTAGAACTGATAAATCAAATCAGCAAAGTTGCAGGGTACAACATAAACATATGAACATAATTAATATTTACATATACCAAAGCAAACAATCTGAAAAAGAAATCAAGAAAGCAATTCCGTTTTCTCCATATCCTCATTGACACTTGTTAAAAAGTGGTTGGTGAGAACATAGGTTGGTGCAGCCAGTATGGAAGTTCCTAAAGAAATTAAAAATGAAACTAACATATTATCCAGCAATCCTTTTCTGGGTATACACCACAAATCATTAGAAAATAAAAACTTTAAGTATAAAATTAACAACAACAACAAAAAAGCAATTATATTTACAATATAAAGTACCTAGGAATAAATTCAACCAAAGAAATGAAAGATCCCTACAGTGAAAACCGTAAGACACTGATGAAAGAAATTGAAGAAGAAATAAAGAAATGGAAAGATATTCAATGCTCCTTAACTGGAAGAATTAATATTGTTAAAAATGTCAAAACTACCCAAAGAGATCTCCAAATGCAATGCAATCTCTATTAAAATACCAATAAAATTCTTGGAAATAGAAAAAAAGATCCTAAAATTTGTATGGGTCCACTGAAAAACTTAAATAGTCAAAGGAATTCTGAATAAAAAAACCAAAGCTGAAGGTATCACACTACTTGACTGCAAACTATACTTCAAAACTGTACTAACCAAAACATGTACTGGCATTAAAACAGACACACAGATCTCTAATCACTGGATTAGGGAATCCAGAAATAAATCCACACATTTAAAGCTAACTCATTTCTGTCAAAGGTGCTAAGAACGTATATCAGGGAAAGAACAGTCTCTTCAATCACCATATATAAAAAATCAAAGTGGGTTAAAGATTTAAATCTAAGGCCTAGAACTATGAAACTACTAGAAGAAAACATTAGGAAAATGTTCCAGAACATTGGTCTAAACAAAGGTATTTTGAGTAAGACCCCCAAAGCACACTCAATAAAAGCAAAAATAGACAAATGGGATTATATCAAGCAAAATAAAATTAAATAAAAACTAAAAAATTTCTACACAGCAAAGAAAACAATCATCAAAATAAAGATACAACCTACAGAATGAGAGAAGATATTTACAAACTATCCATCTGGCAAGAGATTAATAACCACAATATATAAGGAACTCAATTCAATAGCAAACCCCCCTAGATAATTCCACTAAAAAATAGGCAGAGCTGGGTGCCAAGGCATGCTCCTATAATCCCAGCTGCTTGGAAGACTGTGCCAAAAGGGTTCCTTTAGCCCAGGAGTTTGAGACCAGCCAGCGCAACATAGTGAGTCTCTGTGCAAAAAGAAAATAGGCAAATTATCTGGATAGACATTTCTCAAGAGAAGATGCACAAATGGCCAAAAGGTATATGAAAAAATCCTCAACATCACTAATTATGAGGGAAATGCAAATTAAAACCATAACTAAATATCATTTCATCTAAGTTAAAATGGCTTTTATCAAAAAGAGAAAAGATAACAGATGCTGCTAGGGATGGAGAAAAACATGAATGCTTAAACACTGTTGGTGGGGATGTAAGCTAGTACAGCCACTATAGAAAACAGTATGGATGTTCCTTAAAAAAACTCAAAACTAATAAAAAAAAGAATAGAACTACCATATGATCCAGCAATCCCACTGCTGAGTATGTACCCAAAAGAAAGAAAATAAGTATATTAAAGGGATATCTGCACGCCCGTATTTATCGTAGCACTATTAGCAATAGTTAAGATAAAGAATAGTGGATGAATGGATAAAGAAATTGTGTTATACATCACAATGGAATATTATCTGTTAAAAAAGGAACAAAATCCTTTCCTTTGCAGCAACATGGAAGGAACTGGAGGTCATTATGTTAAGGTAAATAAATTAGGCATGGAAAGACAAATACCACATGTTATCACTCATAAGTGAGAGTTAAAAAGGGGGATTTCATGGATGTAGAGTTGATTGAGCGTTACCAGAGGCTAGGAAAGGTAAAAGGAAGGGGCGATAAAGAGAAGTTAGTTAATGCATACAAAAATACAATTAGATGGAATGAGAACTAGTGTTTGATATTACGAAGGGTGCATGTACTTAACAATTTATTATATAGTTCCAAATAGAAGAGAACTGGAATGTTCCCAACATAAAGAAAAGATAAATGTTTGAGGCAATGGATATCCAAATTATCCTGCTTTGGTCATTACACATCTTATGTATGTATCAAAATATTGCATGTACCACCCAAATATGTACAACCATTCTGTATAAATTAAAATACTGGGCAAAAGACTTGAATAGACATTTCTTCAAAAAAGATCATTGCACATCTTATGTATCAAAATAACACACGTACCCCCAAAGTATGTACAGCCATTATGTATAATTTTTTTAAATGGGCAAAGGACTTGAATAGACATTTCTTCAAAGAAGATATGCCAGTAATGACATGAAAAGATACTCAACAGCATTAGCCATTTAAGGAAATGCAACCCAAACCACGAGATACCATTCACATTGACTAGAAAGGCTATCGTGGAAAAGATGGACAATAACAAGTGTTGACAAGGATGTAGAGTTCTTGTTCATTGTTGGTGAGAATGTAAAACGATACAGCCACTTTGAAAAACAGTTTGGTGGTTTCTCAAAAAGTTAGACATTGAGTTAAACATTGCTATGATATAGCAATGCTATAATAGTTGTAGCTATTATAAGAGAACTTAAAATGTGTCTACACAAAAACTTGTACACTAATGTTCATAGCAACATGACTGGCAGTAGCTATAATGTAGAAACAATACAAAAGACCACCAACTGATGAACTGACAGTGTTGTATATCCGTATAAGTGAATATTATTTGGCTATAAAAAGGAACAAAGATGGATAGACCTTGAAAGCATTATGTGGAATGAAAGACTCTACAGAATGTATGCATCTATTTATTTAAACTGTCCATAGTAGACTAGTGGTTGTTGGGAGTTCAGGGAAGGGGGATTGCTAATGAGTAGGGGGGGGGGTTCTTTCTGGGTGATGAAAACATTCCAGGGTTGATGGTTGCACAACTTTGTGAATATACTAAAAACACTGACTCATACACTTTGAAAAAGTACATTTTTTTTAGTATGTGAATATATCTCAGTAATGCTGTTGTTTTAAAAATAAAGAAAAAATAACAGGGCTATACAGAAACTAGTCTATGATGGTTTAGGCCAGTGGTTCCCAACCTTTCTGGTATCACGGGCCAGTTTCAGGGAAGACAGTTTTTCTATGGAGGGGGAGACAGTAGGGTGAGACAGGAGGTAGAGCTCAGGCAGTGATGCTGTGTAGCCTGGTTCCTAATGGTCCGAGGACCAGTACCAGGGATTGGGGATGGCAGGTTTAGGTCACTGTCATCCTTGGATGTTTCAATGCTGTCAGGTATTTGCATTGATTAGTTTGTTTAGTTGTGCATTTTTCTTTTTTAAAAAAATTTTTGAGGCTTCAATCCAAGTCATCTAGCCAAATAGATTCTCAGACATGTGTTTCTGACATATCTGATTCCATAGCCAAATGGTCTGAATTCAAATAGGAAATCATGACCCAGTTTATTTTAGTCATAAATTAACAGATGGGGGAGAGACAAAAATATGTCTTTTTCAAATATAGTGATTATCTTAATCCTTATAGACAGCTATAACAAAAGTACTATATACTTGGTGGCTTAAACAAGATTTCTTTCTCATAGTTCTTGAGGCTGAGAAGTTCAAGGCATAGACAGATTTGGTATCTGTGGTGGTTCATAGACTAAGATCTTCTCACTGTGCTCGTACATGGTGGAGAGTGGCTAGCTAGCTCTTAGGCTCTTTTACTGGGGCCCTAATCCTACTCATGAGGCTCTGCCTTCATGATCTATCACCTCCCAATACCATCACATGGAGGTTAGAATTTCAATACATAAATTTGGGGTGGGGGAGAGACATAAACATTCAGTCTATAGCAGTGACATATTAAATTGATGATAATTTTCCTTTATTGCCTATTCCTTTATTGCATTCCTTTAATGTCCTGAAAAATAATAATTCACTTAAAAGTTAGAATGAATAATAGATGGAATGAAATACACAGAAATTTAAACATACTCTGAGGAATGCCCTTTTATGTTACCGTATTAAGAATGGTAGAGAAAGACAGAGTGAGCACGACCATTGTACCTGTGGGTGTATAACAATTTTGGATACTTAAGCAGCACCTTTCTTTTGAATAGCTCACAATGCTTTACCTTTACAGCACCTACTTCAGCAATTGTCACAACACCCTTGTGGGTGGCAGGCATTGTGTTGACAGTGCAGTACAACTGCAGGTCAGACAACAAGGGACACACAGTTGTCTCATGAATGGTCTAGAGACAGGTAGGTGTGATGTGCAGAAGTTCACCTAAGAATGCCTTATCCACATGATGGAATTGGTATCTTCTTGGACAGACAGCCTCTTGAAGGAATAAACAGTTCTGAGTTCCGATTATTCTGGATTTCCCAAGCATGTCTGCCATATTTTAAACAGATGGGCAGTATTACATGATATGACTGTTTTTAATGGTAACAGGAATCACATGGCTAATACTTCCTGAAAAAAAAAAAACTGGATTAGATATTGAAAATGGGACCTCAGCTTTTCAAAAAATATTATTTGATTTCTTGTTTCATTTCCAGAAAGTCAGAAATATTGAAAGCCTTTAAAAGGTATTTTGAGATGGGCTGACACCGACATTTGTTAAATATCATAGAATTTGAAAATGTTAAGAAGGACCTGTAAGTCAAGAAGTGCTTCCTTGTTCAGAGAGCAAAAATAGGCCAAGAGCACAGCCAGTTTCATGAATACAACATTTTGGGCTTCAGTTTCTTCGCTGGTAAAGTAAAAGTTTGGACTGATATTTTATACCTTATCTAGCTATTTAATTTGGTGATTATGATATTTTCAAAGCTTGGGGAGGGATATGCAGGTAGAGACAACATTCATTTTACTTAACAGTGTATCCCCATGCTTAGCAAAATGCCCCACATATAGCATGTGCTCAAAAATAATTTTTTTTTTTGAGACGGAGCCTCAAGCTATCCCCCTGGGTAGAGTGCCATGGCATCACAGCTCACAGCAACCTCCAACTCCTGGGCTCAAGTGAGTCTCCTGCCTCTGCCTCCCAAGTAGCTGGGACTACAAGTGCTCACCACAACGCCTGGCTATTTTTTTTTGGTTGCAGCCATCATTGTTGTTTGGCGGGCTGGGCTGGATTTGAACCCGCCACTTTAGGTGTATGTGGCTGGTGTCTTAGCCACTTGAGCCACAGGCGCCGAGCCATAATTTTTGAATTATGAATTTTGTTTTATGTGATTTTTCTTAGACTGTATGGCACTACACTGGCAGTTCAATTTATCATAAGCACCCTTCCCAAGAATGGGTTAGTTATATTGGCAATGTGTTTTTATTTTTCTAGATTTCTTTCATCCCTCTGACCACTCACAAAAGGATATTAAGCATTGACGATTTCCAGATACCTCTGGGGATGGAATCTCTGTAAGTGTCCACATGTTTCTTGACTAAACTTCAAAAGGCTACTTGTATCTGCCATATATGTGGCACTTAAATAAGAACATTCATATTACTTCAACATTTAGCTTCATTGTATTTCTTTAAAAGTACTTTTAAAAAATTCAACATCATCTCCAATTTTATCTCTCTTATCTCCATTAGCTACCAGCACTGACTCTATTCTTTTCATTGCCAGTATTCCTCCAGAATATTTAGCGGTGGACTACTTGCCCCTTGATCTTTTGCTTCCAAATATGCGCCACAAAGAATAGGAACTTCTTACAGAATTGCATACCTTTAGGGGTATCTGTCTCTGTCTTTGACTTTACAAAAATAAAATAATAAAGTTGTGTCTCCTTCACACATTGGAAAGCCTGAAATAGATTCCGACGTGCATTTTTCAATCTGCGTGCCAAGCTAATAAGCAGAGCGCAGCAGACTGCAGGGCGCAGGGCCATGCGGGATCCGCCCCCGCACTGCGCTCTTTCTCCTGCTTAGACTCGGGCCAGCCTGGCCAGCAGCCCCACCAGCTGCTCCCTGACAGCTGCACACTCGCCTCTGGGGATGTCACGCTGCTTCGTGTTTCTGGGTGTCATCAGAATCATAGGAAGGCAGCATTTTAGAGCCGAGGAACTTTGGACTGGCACCTTTGACACCGCAGAATTTCTGCAAATCATTGACTCTCTTCTAGACTCTCAACACTTCGCCATTCGGAAGGGCTTAGAGAGGGGGCTGGGACCAGCAGACTGCTGTGTCATCTTGGGTACACTTAGTGACCACCTCTTGCAGCACAGTCAGTGAGAAGTGTTCTGAGTGCCCAGAGAGAGGGGCCTGATGGAGGACACCTGTCTGGTAACTACCTCTTCACCCTTCAAGGAAGGAAGCCTCCAGACCATCTGGAATGCTACAGCGTAACAAGTTTTACCCAGCAGTTTGTATGGTGTAGGTTCTTCCTTTGAAAATTTAAAACTCAATTCTGTAATGCCTGTTATTCCAGTCACAAATTATTCAGTGAAGAGTATCTGCCAGCCTCAACTGGGCTGATCAGCGTCCCTCTAGAAATGAGAGACTGAGACAGAAATGCCCGTATCAGTCTGTCCTTGTTTCTCCCACAAGAAAGACAGGGGGAACAGTGGATGGACAGTGTTTGGGGCTGTGTGCCTTGAGACAGTAAAAAACAGAGGGAAATAAAAATAAATCCTCAGAGAGACAAATAGAGCTGAGAGAGAGAGAGAGGTATTTCTTGGCTTCCCGACTTTGGGTCCGTCAGGACTAGTGTCCCCCAACCCACCGCTGCAGGCCAGTCTGTGGTCTGTTAGGAACCAAGCTGCACAGCAGGAGGTGAGGGAGGAGTAAGCACGTGAAGCTTCATCTGTATTTACAATTGCTCCCCATCGCTGGCCTCACTGCCTGAGCTCCGCCTCCTGTCAAATCAGCAGCAGCATTTGATCCTCATAACAGTGTGAACCTTACTGCAAACTCCAAGTGGGAGAGATCTGGGCTGCCTGATGAGCATGTAATGCCTGATGATCTGAAGTGGAGCAGAGGTGGGGAAGCTAGTCTGAGGTCATCTAGGTGTAGGAAAACAAGCTCAGAGTGCCACTGATTTTGCATTATGGTGAGCTGAATAATTATTTTATTATGTACAGTGTACTGTAATTCAATAAAAACAAAAATAAAAGGCTGGGCATGGTGGCTCACACCTGTAATCCTAGCACTCTAGGGGGCTGAGGTGGGCAGATAGCTTGAGCTCACCAGTTTAAGACCAGACTGAGCAAGAGCAAGTTTCCCTACTAAAAATAGAAAAAACTATCTGGGTATCTTGGCAGGTGCCTGTAGTCCCAGCTACTCAGGAGGCTAAGGCAAGAGGATTGCTTGAGCCCAAGAGACTGAGGTTGCAGTGAGCTATGATGACACCATGGCATTTTACCCACGGTGATAGAGTGAGACCCGATCTCAAAAAAAGAAAGAAAGAAAGTACATGGTGAAAGTAATGTGCCGGATCATCCCTAAACCAGCACAATCCCTACCGTCAGTTCATAGAAAATTTGTCTTCCATGAAACCAGTCCCTGGTGCCAGAAAGACTGTGGACCACTGCCTCAACAGATGGAGCTGCTTCCTATCCCTGGCCTGAAGTTAGTTCCTCTTACATGTAACAAAAATTCCTTCCTAATATGTGGGCTTCACAAGGTTGCCACAAAACACAAATTTTAATCCTTCTATCGAGTTTAATTGGAGCAGCACCTGTGACTCAGAGGAGGAGGGCACCAGCCCCATATGCTGGAGGTAGCAGGTTCAAACCCAGCCCTGGCCAAAAAATGCAAAAAAAAAAAGAAAGAAAGAAAGAAAGAAAAAGAAAAAAAGGGTTTAATTATGCAAAATCTCAAGACTCTGAACTATAATTAAGAACCCCAAAGTAATCAAACTGTATATCCCAATATTTTGGCCCAGAATGGTGCAAAACATCATTCTTCCCTGTGCCTGGCCCTGAGAAAACATTCACCAAACATCTAGCTAGCAGCTACTACATGCTTGACACCAGGTCAAACACTGGAGTTCTGAAAGCCACAGTGACTTGGCCCCTGCCTCCTACAACCTTTCTACCTAGTGGGTTGACAAGTAGCATGTCATACAAGTGATCTTCAAAAAGTTCATGGACAATCATACTATGAAAAAACTATGCATGGATTTCAAAACTTTTTTGCATTAAATAAACTCATATTAACTTGTTACAACATATCTGAACAGGATCTGGTTCAAGACACTAAGAAGGATAAGACATCTGTTTGAAAAGAGCCACAGCAATGAATTCTGCTAAAACTGAAGCAAGAACAAGCATTGAATTTATGGTGAAGCTTGGGTGGAAAAATGGTGAAATCACTGATGCCTTGTGAAAAGTTTATGGGGACAATGCCCATATAAATGAATAGTTTACAAATAGATAACTCATTTTAAGAAAGGATGACACATGTTAAAGATGAAGCACACAGTAGCAGACCACGCACATCAATTTGCAAAGAAAAAATTCATTTTGCTTGTGCCCTAAGTGAGGAGGACTATTAACAGCACAGACATTTCTTTTCTTTTCTTTCTTTTTTTTTTTTAGACAGAGACTCAAGCTGTCCCCCTGGGTAGAGTGCCATGGAATCACAGCTCACAGCAACCTCCAACTCCTGGGCTCAAGCGTGTCTCCTGCCTCTGCCTCCCAAGTAGCTGGGACCACAGGCACCCGCCACAAGGCCCAGCTATTTTTTGGTTGCAGCCATCATTGTTGTTTTGGCAGGCTCGGGCTGGATTCGAACCTGCCACCTTAGGTGTATGTGGCTGGCACCTCAGCCACTTGAACCACAGGTGCTGAGCCAGCACAGACATTTCAACTGGCACAGCCAACACCATAGACATTTCAAGTGGCCCAGCTTACACAATTCTGACTGACAAATTGAAGTTGAACTAACTTACCCCTCAATAGGTGCCAAAACTATTGCACCCAGGTTAGCTTCAGACAAGAGCAGAGCTTTTGAAAGAAATTTTAAACAAATGGCATCAATATTTTGAAGCATTTCTTCAAAGATTTGCTAACAGGAGATGGAACATGGCCTTTCTTGGACAATCCTGAAGGCAAAGCACAAGTAAAGCAAATGGCTACCAAGAGGTGGACGTGGTCCAGGGAGAGCAAAAGCTGGCTGGACAAAAGCAAAGGCCACGGCGACAGTTTTTTGGAATGCTCAAGGCAGTTTGCTTTCTGACCTTCGGGAAGGCCAAAGAAAGATAATAGCTGCTTATCATGAACGTGCTTTGAGAGAGTTAGCCAAAGCTTTAGCAGAAAAATGCCCAAGAAATCTTCACCAGAGTCTCCTTCTCCACCACAATGCTCCTGCTCATTCTTCCCATCAAACAAGAGCAATTTTGTGAGAGTTTCAATGGGAAATCTTTAGGCATCCACACCTTACAGTCCTGATTTGGCTCTTGTGACTTCCTTTTATTTTCTAATCTTAAAAAATTTTTCTTTAGTTAATAGTGTAAAAAAAGACAGAATTGACATGGTCAAATTCCCAGGACCCTCAGCTCCTTAGGCATGGGCTAAATGGCTGGTATCATCACTTACAAAAGTATCTTGAACTTGATGAAATTATGTTGAGAAGAAGTAAAGTTTATATTTTTGGTTTGTTCTTTTTTTAATTCCACTTCATGAACTTTTGGAACTGGTGAGAGAATTGTCTTAACTTCACTCTCAGTTTAAACCTCAGTGTTGTTTAAGATATAATTCTACTTGGCAGATTTTGTTTAATATTTCAAGAGGCCAAGCACGAGCATCAACTACAAAAATCTCAAGAATTTTTGAGATAGGATGAGCTCAAATTCTTTCAAATACATTGGATGAGAGCTGCAGAGTTCTAGATGAGGAAGAAGACAATGCCTTCCAAGATACATACCCAACCAGAAGCAGCAGACTAGAATACAATGGGCCTAACACAACCTAACTTTATTCTGCTGGTTGTGTGACTGGGTCTTAGGAGACACCGTTAACTTTGGTATAATCATGCTGATTTGTTAACCCTGCTCTCTAAGTTGAAAGCATAGGAAAATCCTTTTGGTCAAGGAGACAAAACTTACTTAGACCTTGTCAGAGACCAGTAAGATCAAGTGATTTTATAAGATTAAGTGTGTAAGTTTTTATATTAATATTTTTACTATTTTCGTATTGATTATGTATCAAAGATCCTATGTGGTGCTTTTAAAGTTAATTTAGTATTCAGAATAGGACTTAGGAAAGGAATTTTCATCTGATAAATTAGCACTTACCAATTTCAGAATATTTGGATAATATAGATCAATATTATATGACCTAATCTACAAAACCTTTTTACTGTTATTGTCATGACTTTCATTTTTATAATTAATTTCTCAGATCTTTATTTGCCCTTTCAGCATAAAGTCTTTTTTTTTTTTTATTGTTGAGGATTCATTGAGGGTACAAGAAACCAGGTTACACTGGTTGCATTTGTTAGGCAAAGTCCCTGGTACAATCGTGTCTTGTCCCCAAAAGGTGTGGCACGCTCCAAGACCCCACCTACCTCCCTCCTTCCCTCTCTCTGCTAATCCCTTCCGCACTCCTCCCTCCTTCTTCCTCTCTCTGCCCACCCCTCCCCTTTGTAATTAATTGTCCTTATATAAAAATTTAATACATAGGATTCATGCTTATCCATTCTTGTTAATACAAGGTTCCATCCAGGAACTTCCATCCAGGTTAATACAAAGGCTGTAAAGTCTCCATTTTGTTTAATGGCTGAATAGTATTCCATGGTATACATATATCACAGCTTGTTAATCCATTCCTGGATTGAAGACCAAATATTTTTTAAAAACACAATAAACAAAATAAAATAAAATTGAAAACGCTATCATTTTTTCAAAGAGCATCTTACCCAGGGAATCAAAGAATATTTATATTTGTATTTATGAAACAGTCATTAAGAAGTCACAACACCTAGAGCCAAGGGATTTTGACATAACATAATCTACAGTAATTTTTTTTAATCCGTTATTTTCAAACCTAACTATTTTCT
>CAUYQV010063783.1:0-28866 GCA_963574575.1 Galagoides demidoff
ATGTCTTAACACAACAATTATGAGAAAGACATGATGGCTATGTTAGCAAGTTGGATGAGAGTTTTCCAAACTGCATATGGAAGCAACACACTGTATCCTATGATAGAATTAATGTACACAATTATGATCTAATAAAAAAAAAGAACAAACAACTGCCTGTTTCAAGGAGAACCGTAACTAAATGGCAGCAAGAATAAGCCTTCAACTGAACAGAACAACTTCACGCGATGCTTCAAAAGGAAAATGTATATTATTCGAGTGCTTTGAATGAATCAACTGATGCTACTGGTTTGGTGCAGCTTTTATACTCCATTCGGGTCATAACAGAAATTTTTTTTTGCTACAAGTAGTTACCGGCTTTGGGCACTCTTGGGAACAGAACACGGGGAGGAGATACCCTGTAACATCTCAGTGGGACTGACTTTGATCCATGTAGTGAGTGTGTGCACAGATGGTGCTCCTTCCATGACAGAAAAGGGTTTATTACACAGATGAAAAAAGTATTAAGAGATCCAGACGCTTTTATTTCATTGTATCTTGCATCAGAAAAAACTCGGTGCTAAAGCTACTATTTTAAGTGACACTTTTATATTCTTGAGAATACCTGGATTTGACATTCTGAGGGGCATTGCCATTGCAGGGGCAGATTTTAGCTAAAGTTTTATTTCTGCAAGCAGGGATAGTTAAATTTATAAACAGAAATAGCGGTAAGAATTATTGAAAGAAGGTTTCTATAGGAATGGAGCATTTCTATATATCACATTCAAATCACATGTTGTCACACAGAAATGAATAGATCCTCGCGAGGTGAAACTAAGTCTGTATGTGCTATGTGGCAGAAAATCCTAGCATTTTGAAAAGAGTTGTTTTCAAGACACTTCTTCAAAAAGGAAATTTGGGACATTTTCTCCAGTTAGCAAAGGTTGTTGATGAGCAGGATGAGATATGTGAATCGTTGGAGGAACACACAGCTGGTAGGGACCTATTAATGGGAGAACATAAGGAAAGGTTGAGAATCAGGACGTCACACTCAATTTAGCATTGCAGCCTCACCTAGTTGATATCGCCAAGGCACTTAACCAACTACAGATGGAATTGATTGGCATTCTGTAGATGACATTTTAAAGTCATTGTTTGATGCTAAGATCAAATTGAAATATAGAAAAATGCAGTAGTGTATACCCACACCCTCAGCAACATGTCTGAAAAGTGCATCCCTGCTTTTTAATCATTTATTGCTGTGATGTACATTCTCCTACCTAACCCAAACCACGGTGCCCTTAAAGCAGACAGTGTTTTTCAACCTTTTTAAAACTCATGTCACACTTGAACCTGTAGTTAAACTACCGTGGCACCCTTAAATTATATTGATTTTTTTAAAAGTAAAAAAAAAGGATATACTTACTGTGCTTTGAACTTCTTTTAAAAATAATTTAACTAATGATTTTTTTAAATTTCTTCAGCACACCTAAGATCCTCTCATAGCACTCCAGTGTGCCGTGGCACACCAGTTGAAAATCACTGGATTAAGGTCACAAGTGACTGACACTCACCTAGAGATATAACTGAAATTCTGGGTCTCCGTGCTGCAACCTAGCATTTAAATGCTATCCACCAAAAACCAGACATGATAAAGTCATTAAAATGTTGGCTAACTTTACAATTAACAAATACTGTTCATTTTTGAAGTATTAAGTATAGAGTAGATTTTTATGATATAGTATATATTTTAAAGTATATCCAACTGAATTTGTTAAATGTGGGCTTCCTTGATTACAGCTAATTTAAGAGGCCCTTCCAACATGAAAGGATTCCCTTGGACTAGTGTCCCAGACACTTTAGGAGAATCTCTAACCTACAATTGGAAACATGGAAACACTGTGGTTTTGTGTTTTGTTTTGAGCACAGTTCTGGCAGTAGAGCTAGAATGGTTTCTGTTATTTCCAGACTTTGATAAATAGGATAGGAAGAGAGCATATTCTGATGCACATGATCAATATACGGGCTTGTGCAGAGATTGAGCAACCTTTGTAGAAAGTAATTGAATTTAACAAACATTATTGAGCACCCCAGTGGCCTGGGCACTAATCTTGCTCTGAACTCTTCACTAAGATTAAAGAAGAGACTCTCCCTACTCATCAATCCATCCCAGTGCTTTGTAGCAACCCAAATTATCTGGCCCTTGACCTCAAAATGTTCACCACTGAGTGAGTGATTCTGCTTTTGGAGGAAAATAATTTTTAACAATCTTCATCATCATTCTCATGATGCTAATAAATTCCAGGAAGTGGCTGGAGGGGGGGATGTACATGATATTAGAGGTTTTAGATCTTTAATTTGTTATCTCAGTAGCTGTTTATCTAAAAAAATGTTTTATATTCTCATAAATAGCTACTCAATAGATGAATGTGAAGAAAACTTACTTTTCTTTAATGAAATTCAAAACATTTCATTATATTTTAAAGAGACAAATGCTTCCAACTCATAATTCAGGCAAGCCTGGCACATGAATGCAACTGAAAGAGAAGGCTGGTTATGTGTACAATGCCCAGTATTTCTCTTTCCGTCAGCTATTATATGTTAGGTCGTTTGTCAGGTTGTAAACAAAAGATTTATCTGCCTTGGTAGGCTTTTGAAAAATCTGTCTGGTCATGTCTTTGTGTATCTATTTCTCCAATGGAGAACTAAATCTTAAAATGTAAGCTTTAAGTACTAAGAGATTTGATCAGAGGTGGGTTATTTTAGCCCTTACTATTTCTGAGCCTTCAGCAGTACTGAGCTTCATTTCAAAAATAATAATGGAATATGAATGTAGAGAAAATTATTTTTGATTAAAGATAAGATCCTTACGTGTTAAATTTTATTCTTTTCTGTACTGATTATTTTGGTACTCACATAAATGATATTTTTGCAAAATGTCTGATAACTGATGAAGTGTAGCAACCCAAATTAATTTCCCAGTGCTAAGAAATCATTTTATAATATAGATAACTCAGTTATTTTGAAGTGGGTTATCTCATTTTTGTAGATAAAGATAAGTAAACTCTTGCCATGGCTGAAGCTAACAGCTAAAGGCTAAGATTAAGACATGAATAATTTGTCTCTTTTCACTCTTTTTCTGTACAGAGACCACTTGCAGCAAGATTGTCCCTCTTAATTACCACTTTTATTATGGTATTTATCCATATTCAAACTTTTTAATTAAGTTCCAGTTTTGAGTAAGATAGAGTAAGCAGATTCTCTCCCACTGAAAGCAACCAGCAAACCTGGACGAATCACATACATCCTCTCAAGGAGCCTGTTAAGTAAATAGTAGGAGATGGATTGAGAAAGACCAGAATGAAAATAAAGCTAGGAGGTAACCGTGTTTGTGGAGGCATCCATCCCTGGCTTGGGGAAACTGGAAGTAGATATCAACATGAATAGAAAGAGGGACACCTGTCAGGGACAGTGATTGTGGTTGAGGGTCCTTATGTGTCTAAAACTTTCAGGAAGAGAAATGTGGTCCCAGGAGAAGAAACATAAAGGGCTTTGTTCTTCCTGTTGACTTAATATATCTTCCTGCTTGACCTCCAACAGGGGTACAGTCATAGGAGTGCATAATAGAGAAGAATGGATAAAACCATGGTTTTCTGACTAGAGATTTGAAAAAAGGAACCTAAGATAACCAAAAGTGCCAGAGAGAGTGTGGAGAAAGAAGATCTCAAGAAACTAAACACATAATTTTTTTTTATGAAGGCATAGATTTATTCCCAAATTGAACATGAATATAGTTGGTCCTGGATAGCATACTAAAGACTTGGAGAAATGAATTTTAATATACTGCCATCCAGATTCCAGACTGGCTATTGGATGGTATGCTATATAGGATATCTGAATAGTGTTAAAAATGATTTGAAAATGGAACTGACATTAATGCAAACAAGAAAACAGTGAAACAAAAACAAAAAACTGATTAGAACTTGTGGACTAAACTCTTCTGGGAGCAGGTCCCTTAATAAAAAAAAAAAAAAAAGTCAACAGTCCTCATTAAATTGGTATGAGACTTAGAGTCTTATAATATTAAAAATGTCTAGGATACAATCTAAAATTACTCAGCATATAAAATACTTGGAAAATTTCAACTTATATGAGAAAATACAACCTACAGCAACATCAAGAAGACAGATGTAGGAATTATCTGACTGAATTTAAAGCAGGTATTATGAAAATGTTCTGATGAACAAGAGCAGACCTCTTGAATTGAAAGAAAATCTGAACGAACAAAAAATATATGGATATTTTATGATACTTTTAGAACTAAAAATGCAATAATTGAAATTTTAAAAAACTCATTGGAGGGCTCCATAGGACAATGTAAATGGCAGAGAAGGATTTGATGAATATGAAGGTAGATTTGATAGATGTTATTTCTATGAACAACAGAGGGAAACATGATTTGAAAACATTATAATTGCTTTGGGAACCTGCAATATAGTATAAAAAGGTATAACATGCATGTTTTTTAAAATTCAGGGGAGTAGAAAGAAGGCAATGTGTGTTACACACACACACACACGAACACCCTATGTTTGAAGAAATTATGACTAAAAATGTTCCAAATTTGCCAAGTCACATGAACCTACAGACTCAAAAGCCTTAGAAAACTCAAAATAAACACAAAGAAATCCATACTGAGAGACACTGTACCCAAATTGCTGAAAATTGAAGATAAAAAAGAGTCTTGGGTGGGGTGGGGGACAGAAAAAAATTACTATAGAGGAAAAAACTATTTACATAACTTCAAAAAAATTTTTTTGTTGGGTGGCACCTGTGGATCAAAGGAGTACAGCACCAGCCCTATGTACCAGAGGTAGTGGGTTCAAACCAAGCCCCAGCCAAAAATATCTTTTAGATCTTTGTCAGAGCCTTTAGAGGCCAAAAAGAAGTAAACCAACATTTTTTAAGTTCTGGAAGAAAAGAATTGTCAAGCAAAAGTATTATATCCAAAAAAACCTTCAAGAATTTGGACAGAATAAAGACATTCTCAGATTAAAAACAAAACAAGACAAAACAAACAAAGCCGTGAGACATTCTCTAAGCAATTTGCTGAATAAATTTTTCAGGCAGATATAAAAAGAAGAATAAGTTCCATGGAAGTAAAACAGAAATAGTAACTATATGGATGACTATAGTAAGAATTTATTCTTCCCTTGAGTTCTTTAAAATACATAACAGTAAATGGCAAAAATATGGCATTGTCTGATACAGTTTTTATGCAATATGTGGATGTAATTCATATGGTTACTATAACAAAAGAGGGAACGGGAAAGGGATCTATATCATAGTAGGTAATATTTCTACATTGCACTTGAATGGATGAAATACTGAGTATAAAGATAATAGAAAAATTAAGCATGCATGTTGTAATCCCTGGAAAATATATTTTAATACACTTTATATATATATATATAAATACAGAGATTAAAAAACACAACAGATATATTTAAATGGAATGTTAAAAGAAGATCACTAACACAAAATAAGGCTGGAAAGTTAAAATAAAGGAACAAACAGAAAACAAATAATAAAATGGTAGATTTAAATGTAAACTTATAGATGATTACATTAAATGTAAATGGTCTAAAATCCCAACTTAAAGGTATCAATCATCAGAATGAATACAGAAAATATGATGTAATAATATGCTATATACAAAAAACTTACTCTTCTTATATTACAAGCAAAAGGATGAGAAATATAAACCATGTGAACATTAAACAGAAGAAAGCTTGGCTTGCTCTATCAATATTAGATAAAGTAGACTTCAGAGCAGAGAAGTTATTAGGTATAAAGAAGGAATTAAATAATGATAAAAAGAGCAATTTATCAAGAAAATATAGCAGTGTTAACCAGATCTGCCCCAGACAGCTTAGCTTCAAAATACATTAAGTAAAATATGACAGAATTGAAAACACAGATATATCCACAATTATTGTTGGAGGATTTGGCAGTATTTTCTCAATATTGACATAACTGGTAAACAGAAAATTTGCTGTGCTATAGAAGAATTGAAGAGAAAAAAATTGAATATAATTTACATTTTTTAACAATCTATTTCAAAAATAGAGTACATATTCTTTTTCAAGTGCAAATGGGATATTTATTAATATAGACCTCATTCTAAGTAATAAAACAAATTCATAGTAAGTTTTACAGAATTTAAATCACACACAGTTTGTTTTCTGTCCATAATAGAAATTCTGTCCATAATGGAATTAAATTGAAAATCAAGGACAAAGATGCAAGGGAAAAAATCTCCAAACAATTTGAAATTCAGCAACAAACTTTTAATACTGTATGGTTAAAGAAGTATCAAAGAAAATAATAAGTTATTTTGAACAGAACAAAAATGCAAGTACAACATATCACATTTGTGGGAAGCTTTCAAACTAATGTATAGAAAATAACTTACAGCATCAGATGCTTATGCTATAAGAAAATAAGTTCTCAAGTCAAGTGCTTAAGAACTTAACATAAAGAGCAAAGAATAAAAAATAATGAATCAACAGAAAAAAATATTTAAAAACCTACAAAGATAAGAGTATAAATCATTAAGATTGAAAGCAGAAAAACAGTACAGAAAATGTAACCAAAAGCTGATTTTTGGAATAGGTCAATAAAATTGATAAACCTCTAGGAAGACTGACAGGAAAAAAGTTAGAAGACATAATTTATAATTATCAGGCATGGAAGAGCTGTCAGTAGACACCTCATAGCAGTAAACAGAAAACAGGATTTAAATAGTAATACTTTTTTAAGTCGCTCCCATAGCATGAAGCATTTAGATACATATAAATGTAACAAAACATATACAAAATATATATATTAAAAACTACAAACTCTGATGAAGAGATCTGAGATCATATAAATACAGGGAGGCCTGCACCATGTTCATGGATTGGAACACTGAGCATATTTAAGATGTTAATTTTACCAAAATTGATCTACAGATTTAATGAAATTTCATTAAAAATCCCAGCAGAATATTTTTTAGATGTAGAAAAGCTAATGCTAATATTTCTGTGGAAAGGCAGTGAACAGTCAAAGCACTTCTTGAAAAGAATGAAGGAATTACCAAATTTTAAGAATTAGACTAATAAACTTCAGTAATCAAGGTAATATGGTGTTAGAGAAAGGAGAGACATGTAAATCAATGGAAGATAATACAGAGTGCAAAAATAGACCTGTACGAATACACCACTTGACTTTTGACAAAGATGCAAAGGCACTCTGGGAAGCTGAGATGGGTGGGTTGGTTGAGCTTGGAAGTTCAAGACTAGCCTGACCAAGAGCAAGACCTCAACTCCACTAAAAATAGAAAACCATCCAGTCTGAGGGCAGCGCTTGTGGCTCAAGGAGTAGGACACTGGAGGTGGTGTGTTCAAACCTGGCCCTGGCCAAAAACTGCAAAAAAAAAAAAAAAAAAAAAAAGTCATCATGGCAGGCACCTGTAGTCCCAGCTATTCTGGAGGCTGAGGCAGGAGGATCACTTGAGCCCAAGAGTTTGAGGTTGCTGTGAGCTGTGATACCACAGCACTCTCCCCCAGGTGACAACGTAAGGCTCTGTCTCAGGAGAAAAAAAAAAAAAGATGCAAAGAGAGTTTATTGGAGAAGGAATAATATTGTATGGGATAAGTGAAAATTCACAGGTGTACAAAAGGAGCCTCAACATAATCCTTACACACTGTATAAAAATAAGCTCAAAATGGATCATGGCTGTAAATGTAAACTGTGAAATTCTAAAGCCTCTAGGAGAAAACAAATGAGAAGATCTTCATGACCCAGGGTTAGGCAATCATTTTTTAGATATAAAATGTAAAAAAAAAAAAAAAAGACAAATTGGATTTCATAAAGTTTAAAACTTTTGTTCTGTAAGAGGGACTGTGAGAGAGTACAATGATGAGCTCCAGAGAATACCCCCAAATCTTATATCCAACAAAGGATTAGGATTCAAAATATATGAAAACTCTAAAAAATCAAAATCAAAAAAATACTAAGAGCCTGGTGAAAAAGTGAGCAAAAGTCTTAAACAGGTATTTCACCAAAGAAGATATAGGAAAGGTAATCGAACACAGAACTTTGTGCAACAAGATTAGCCATTAGGAAAACTAACTAAAATGATAACGTTCCCGTGCTACCATGACGATTTACCAAACAGAACACAGAGCAGTCACTACCAACTGCTGGTAAGGATGTGAAGCAAATAGAACCCTTCCGCATTGATGATGGGGTTACAAAACGGCACAGCCTCTTGGAAAACAGGTTGGCGATTTCTCATAAGGGAAAGAAATGCTTATCATATGAGCTGTAAATCCCACTCATTTTATCTTATGTTCACAGAACAACCCAAATATGAATACTCAGTAGCTTTACTTGTATTCTCCAAAATCTGGTAGCAAGCAAATGCCTTGAACAGGTGAATGGAAAAGCAAACTGGTATGTCCTTACAATGGGCTGATAATCATCAATCAAAAGGAAAGAATTATCAATATTTGCAATAACTTGGATGAATTTCAAAGGCATTACTCTGAATGAAAGAGGCCAGCTTCAATAGCATATCTGCTATATGAGACAGTTTTCCAAAAAAGCAAAGCCGTGGTGGAAACAAATCAAGGAATATCAAAACCTGGGGGTGGAGGGAATGTGTGTGTGCAAGGAGATGGCCTGGAGGGTTTGGGGAGCAGTGAAGTTCTGTATCAGTGAAGTTCTGTATCATGATTCTGATGATGAGTAGATTCACTTATGTGTATGTCTAATCCATAACTTATAAAACTATACTTTGACTATAAATTAATTTTAAAATCAGGAAAGAAAGGAAACATTCTCAATTGCCTTTAGATTATCTTCCAAACTCCTTAGCAGGTAATGAATGCCTTCCATTCTCTGACTGCACCCCTCTTCCTACCTATTTTCTTATCATTGTTCTGTTCTGGAGCAGTTCATGATGTGAATCTATACTCAGTGTCTCGTTCTCTTTAGTTTTTTCTTTATTCCCTGAAGATCCAAGTCATACTATCCCGTCTCAACAATACTGATTATTTGAGACCAGCAGCATATCTGGAGCTGGGTACCTGGCAGGTGTGATTGGTTCCAACTTTACCTTATTCACTGAAGGCACATTCAGCTTTCAGAGACTTGAAAAAGGATCAGTGTTTTCATCTGTGAAGTTTTAAGACTTCTATAGGCAAGGATGAATTTCATCCTACTGACAGTCTGAACAAGTCTTCATGATTCCAACACCCCTGTGAAAACACAAAAGCAGCTGGGACTATTTACTCTGGAGGAAACATGGCTGAAAGCTTATAAACCATTCCTATGAATGGTGAATACTTGTTTCTCATTGTAACAAAGGACACAGGAAGAGGAAATGCTTGTCAGCTGTACCATGAAAGAGTGAGCATGCTGTAAAAAAGAATTTCCTACCAAGAAAATTGGTTCACCTTGCTGTACAGCATGGCTGAGGTTGGGCATATAATTATCTCTTCAATTAAAGGATAGATTCTTCTTTAATTTATTTACTGTGAACAACACGATGTTTTGAAATATACATGATAGAATGACTAAATGTATCAAATGAAGATATGTATTTCCTTGGATAATTATTTCTGTGATGAGAACCATTTATATCGACTCTCTTTTTTTTTTTTAAGAATACGGTATATTGTTAACTATAGTTACCATGTTGTATAATAGATCTCTGTAACTTATTTTTCCTACCTACCTACCTAAAACTTTATATCCTTTGACAAGCACTTCAAACTATGCCAGACCCCACCATTCTATCTTCTCCTTCTATGAGATCAGCTTTTTTAGACTATGCATTATTTGTCATAATCTAAATGACATAGGATGATTCCCTATCTTGGCTACTGCAAAAATGCTGTGGTGAGGATGAGAGTGTAAATATCTCTTTGAAATACTTATTTTATTTCTTAGGATAGATACCCAGTTGTAGGATTGCTGGATTATATGGTAGTTCTATTTTAAATTTTTTCATACTGTTTTTCATAATGGCTGCACTAATTTACATTCCCATAAATAGTGTGCAAATGTTCCTTTCCTCCACCTCCTTACCAGTACACCTTATCTGTTGTTGTACTGACCATGGCCGTTCTAACAGGTATAAGATGATAACTCATTGTGCTTTTAAATTGTGTATTTCCTTGATGGTTAGTGAAGTTGAGCATTTTTTTCATACACTTGTCTATCTGTGTGTCTTCTTTTGAGAAATGTCTATTTGTGTCCTTTGCCCATTTTTTAATTAGGGTATCTTTTGCTAGTAAGTGGTTTGAGTCCTTGTGTATTTTGGACATTCACTCCTTATCAAAGGTATAGTTTGAAAATATGTCCTCCCAGAGGATAGATTTTTAATTGTTTGAGTTGGTTTTAGGAATACCTAATGGAAAGCTTGAAAGAGGCCATTCTGTGGCTCCGTCATGGATCCTGGCATCATCGCTTCAGGATCAGGCTGCCCTTTTCTAGATCAATATTTAAAGAACTTGAAGACTGCAAAGCTTTTTCTTTTGCAATGAGACGGAGCCTCTTCTGCACTAATGATCTGAATTTAACACGGGATCAGTTAAAGCCAGATTCATTTGCGAGATATTTGCTCAGCTTTGATGCTGTAAAAGGCTCTCCAAAGCTAAGGAAACCCTGAGAAATGGATTATTCATGTGACTCTGTAGAGCTTGATATCGGACATGGTTCATATTTAATATTTCCCTAAGCATTGCCACTCTAAACTTTATTTATGGAAAATCTGTGGTATTTATTAAGTATGTTTCATGCAGTTATGATCAGAGTCCAGTTATCTGGGTGTAATATTTCTGTCCTTTAGTGAGAATTGGCAGCCCTAGTGGGGGCTGTGGAAAAGCTCAGAACCCTTTTTATTTCCCCTCCAATTGAGCTCTTGGCTAATTTTTGATCAAATGTTACAGATTTAATCAGTTTCAATTTAAACAGAAGCTTGCAAAAAAAAAAAAAGTATCTTCCTTTCATTACCATTAAAATTTTTTTTTTAAACTTGACTACATGAAATGTTTAATAGCGAGTATGTATAATTCATGTATTCTAGATATTTGTAGAGTAGAAAATTCAATAGTATTTCCTTTTCAAGGAAAGTGGGCATTTATAGAATGTCAGAGGAAACAAATTCAAGAACAAGATTCTGAAAGATGACTACGTGTTCTATAACCTTTATTAATGAAAGGGAACATTGTGATGAATCGTGTAGGCCAGGGGTGTCCAACCTGTGGCCTGTGGGCTGCATGCCAATTTTGTGAGGACTTCTTTTGCTTGTCTGTGGTGGTGGATATGAAGTATCCTGAAGAGTATGCATGGACCTTTGTTTCACTTATCAGCTTTCATCAGGGTTTGTGTATTTACTGTGTGGCCCATGATGACTCTTATTCTTCCAGTATGCAGCCCACAAGGTGGACATCACTGGTGTAGGCCCATGGGTTGCAGTAAAGAATTTCCAGAACAGAGTATCATTGCAGACTTTCCAGTCAGCCTGACCAGTGGCTACATCTCTCGTTGTCAGCTCTGAGACTTTTCATTGATATATACTATTTATATCAAGCAACTGTGGGTTGGGATTTAAAATTTATCAATCAGGATGTGAATGAAATGGTTTATTCTATCTGTCCAGAGAATAGCCTCTGTGAAAATAAGAGAGGATGAAAGAGCTTGCATCTGGTTAGGAGTATCATTATGAAGAGCCCTCTTATTTTGAAAGCTAAGATAATACCTATGTCATCAAATGTTATAAAAATTAAGTAAAGTGGCCCAGGCATGCTGGCTCATGCCTATAATCCCAGCACTCTGGGAGGCCGAAGCAGGTGGATCGCTTGAGCTCAGGAGTTTGAGACCAGCCTGAGCAAGAGTGACACCCTGTCTCTACTAAAAACAGAAAAAAAGAAAATTAGTTGGACGTGGTGATGAATTCCTGTAGTCCCACCTACTTAGGAGGCTGAGGCAGGATGATCACTTGAGCTCAAGAGTTTGAGCTGCTGTGAGCTATGATGATGTCATAGCTCTACCCAGGGTGACAGAGTAAGACTGTTTCAAAAATAAATCATGAATGAATGAATGAATGAATGAATGAAGTAATTTGTATGAAGTTATCAAGTTAGATAGTAAAGGGCCCCAAGAAAGAAATATGTAAAGGAAAAGTAAAAAGTCGTTGATTCCAGTGGCTCAGGTTTTCAGTGGGGAAACTGAACAAGCCAAATGCATTTCCTCTTCCCTCTCACTGGTAAATCAGGAAGCTGGGAAGGCCACTTGGGGTTGGGTTGAACATGCCATGCGATCACACTGTCAGTGAGTTCTGAGCCCCTACCAAGTGGTGTTCTCTCCTTTCTGGAATTTGGGGGACTTCTTTTCATTATAGAAAATTGACAGTTATGGGTGGTGCCTGTGGCTCATGAGCAGGGCACTGGCCCCATATACCGACTCAAACTGCAACAAAAAAATAGCCATGCACTGGTGCTGTGGAGAGGGCGGCCTATAGTCCCAGCTACTTGGGAGGCTGAGGCGAGAGAATGCAGAAGGTGGAGGTTGCTGTGAGCTGTGATGCCACAGCACTTTACTGAGGGCAACAAAGTAAGTCCCTAAAAATTGACAGATATGATATTTCTAAATCTTAGGAGGTAAGAATGATGCTTACTGATAGAAAAATGAGATGTAAATTGATTAGAAAGTCTTTTGCCAGTGGACTAACCATGCAGTCACCCTCCCGTGACCACCCCTTCACACAGAGCTTTGAAATACCTACTCCACCCTCAAGCCTACGTAGTTATCCATCTTCCGAGGAGAAAACCATGTATAGACCACACACCTCACCCTACTTCTGTTCTTCCCCATGCCCAAAGCTAATACGGTGGTGTACGGTCATGTGTACCCTGGCCAGGACCCTTTGGTGTGGCTTTGTTTGGAAAGATAAGATATTTTCTTTGAGGAATTGCATGGGCTGGGGTGGGGCAGGGGAGGTCAAAACAGCAGCAAAGTTGGAAGTTCACAGTACAGAGACACACCAAGAGTAGCCATCGTGGGCAATGACTTATGCTGAAATTGTGGAAGGCAGAACCTATAAATATGAATAAGTATGGTTTACAACATAAAAACAGATGATTTATGATATAGGGGAAACACATAGAAATTAGAAAGTAAGCAAGCTACGGGCAGAGAGAAGAGAGTGGAGGAGATTTCTGGTACATTGGGAGGAGGGGCCGAATCCATGCAGTTCTGTGCCTTAGAGAGTGTAATATCCTAGTGCTTTTGTCTGAGGGTAATAATCTATGGGAGATCGTAATTCTCTTGGAAAAGTATAATATTGAATTTCTATATGGTTTCTACTGAACAATCCACAAAGCCTATGGCTTCCCGAAGATAACAATGGGAGCAAAACTTGCTCTTCTGTGTTTAGTAACCCAGACGTTTGTTCCTCAATTCTTTTTTTCACTTAAATAAATGAGATTATTTTCTATAATGAATATAAAAGAATGCCAGAATGCATCTTTTGTTTCTGTATTTAAAAATACCTACTGACTACCAATAATGTGTAATGTCCTCTGAGATCCAGTTATAGGTCCCAAGTATGTTGGAACTCAAGGATCCAGTTTGGAAGGGCTCCTGGTCTTAAGAGACAGGTAAATGGATAAAATGTCTAGGCTGTCATATGCTGTGATAAAGACAGGGTTATGTGGGAGCTTGATCCAACTCAGACTGTTCGGCAGTTATGAGGAAGAGAGGATGAAGATGTTTCGTCAAAGATTTGACCCTGATGGGCAGGCATGGTGGTTCATGCCTGTAATCTTAGCACTCTGGAAGGCCAAGGTGGGTAGATTGCCCTGAGCTCAGAGATTTGAGACTAGCCTGAGCCAGAGTGAGACCCCATCTCTAGAAAAAAAAAAAAGCTAGGCATTGTGGTAGGTGGCGAACACCTGTAGTCCCTGGCTGAGGCAAGAGAATTGCTTGAGCCCAAGAGTTGGAGGTTGCTGTGAGCTATGATGCCATAGCACTCTACTGAGGGCCACAAAATGAGACTCTGTGTCAATAAAAAATATAATAAATATAAATAAATAAATACATAATAAAGAAATAAAGATTTTCCCTTGGGCAGAATCATGACATGCCAATAAACTCAGCCAGATGAAATAAGGACGTGCGGAAGCCTCCAGGGAGAAAGAGAATGTAGTATTCAGAAGCTGCAAAAAAGAAAAAAAACAGACCAACAAACTCACATTCTAGGACCACAGGATGTGAGAGGAGGGATCATGGGAGGTTAGTGGGGGTCCAGGGTGATTCAGAACAAAGACTAGGACCCGTGAGCTGATTAATGGCATACCATGTAGTGTTAAATTGATCCTTACAGCATAGTCTTTTAAGTTAAAGAGAGAGATGTTTATATTTGCAGTGGGAGGTGGAGAAGAGGTTGGTGAGATATTAAAAGAGTAGAATTTATTGGACTTGAAAGATTTAGCATGGTGCCCTGGTTTCTGTACTGGTGTCTCAGTGAGTTGAGGCAACATGACCCAGAGGCAGAGAAGATATTTCAAGGGAATTCTGATGACTTTGAAATCTGGAGTTGAGATGTCCAGGACGTCTGAATATGAGGGGCCCTAGTAAGTAGTGGGATCCAAACAGGTCTGGAACAGAGACAAGAAGCCCAAGGCAGAGGTGGAATTTCAGCTTCAGTCTCTTATAGCAGCCACAGGGTTGGACATGGATTTGAAAGTGTAACTATTCCAAGTTCTCTACACTTTCAAATAGAACCAGATTAGGAATTATTCACCTTGCATATAGATTTAAGAGTCTGTATCAGTGGTACTCAACCTTTCTAATGCTTTAATACAGTTCCTGTGGGTCGCGACCCACAGGTTGAAAAGTACTGGTCTGTATTCTAGCAGGTCGTATGATCCAGAAATCAAATTATGAGCAGACAGACAAAATCAAACCAAGTTCTATCTCATTTAGGAAAGTGGAGAAAAGGGAACGTGTTGCCCCCTTGCTTCTGTGTGCAGCGGAGAGTGTTAACTCTGGATAGGTTAACACGAAAATGAAAATTCCTAAATTGCGATCAATTTGCTATTATTTTTATAGTTATGGTCTCTTGTAGTTCCGTGGGTAACATGCTTATTATAGTCACCCTGAAACCGAGGAGACCTCAGGATTCTTCAAACATGTTCATGTTAAATGCAGAGGAGATGAGGTTACTGCAGCTGCCACTGTATTGACCCCCACAGTAGATTCGTTTATGGGGATCGTTGTACTGTGTCATCCCCCTGACCCCCAGGCACGCAGAAAACCTTGGCAGTAAACAGAATAAACTTCCTTGAAAGGAGAAAACCATTCTTGGGCTAAAGTACATGAGAATAAGATTATGAATGACAGAATCATGAGGATCCGTTTTAGAGACCAGTTAAACTGATCTCTGGTAGCTGATACGGGCCAGCGGGCTGACTGGGTTGGCTGTAACAGTGCTGCTGGGTACTCTCCAGGTGTACGTACCTATCAGAACACATAACGTATGACAGTGGCATTCATTCATTTCAGTACTGGCCGCATACCCCCAGTACTTCACGCTTCACAAACACATGTTGGAGTGAATGAAAAACAATGCATCAAATGACATTTTGACAACGAAGCACGGATTGAAGATAAAATTAATAAGAAGAGCCCCAGGATATCTGGATTGAGCCTCACATCTGGGTCACTCAGCGGCTCTGTTTTGTGTAATAATTGCAGCCCTTGAATTAAACTGAACAACCACGAGGAGGGGTCGTGTTTTGGGGATCGAGCCTCTTTTCATCACGAAAGCTACTGGGTGGCCTCTGACATGATTTGTTTAGTTATCAAACATGTCAGCTAATGCCATGGAGAGACCACATATATTAAAGGTGACAGACATACAAGGGTCAGGGATTAAAGGTGAATTGCAGGGGGCTTTGCACTGCGGCTCTGTTGTAACAGTTTCTGGTAGGTTGGGTACATGAACGGAAAGAAGGATGAGGAATTGTGGTGAGCTGGACTCTGCTCGGGCTGCTCAGGAATTTGTTTCCACATTGAGCTAACTATTTAAATTCTGCAATAATCACTGTTCTATATATACACTTGCATATCATTGCTTTATACATACCTGTGTATGTACACACATGTATGAATGTATCAGTATTGTTTCTGGACAGCTCAAACAAATTTGAAACTTTTAAAAGTTCTTTCTTGTTAACTTTCGCTTCTCTAATTTGGTTACAAAAATAATTTGTTTGACTATTTAAAAATGTTTTTACAAAGGAGGAACATTTCACCCTGAAACCGAGGAGACCTCAGGATTCTTCAAACATCTATTTGTAAAGGAAAAGTGAAATTCTCTGTAATTCAACAGCCTAAATATGACACTGTTTGGTGTTTGTCCCCCGAGTTACAACAGAAGATTGTGTTTTTTCCTATAATCAGACACAAAAATCTGTTGGAGAACTTCCTTTGTGCCCAGCAGCAGCTCTGGTGTAGACAGAAATTCTCAATTCAGCCCTAGAAATACATAAACACAGGGAAAATCTGATGGCCTTACTCTACGTCTAACCGGCTAATAAAATGTGCAGGGGTGGTAATTAAAACACAGTTTATGACTGTGAGTTTTAGAGAGCAGTGGTCAGACTCCTTGTTTGTGTAACCCCAAGGGAGTTAGCCAAGATACTTAGCTAGCACTTTGAATGAATGAAATGCTTAATCTGGCAATAAATGCAATGTAAGTTGCAATACAAATGCAATACAAAGGGGAGCTAGGTGCAGCCTGCAATTACGAACAGAAGTTCTAAGCTCCTCAGCCACACGTGTTCAGGAGGATCCTTCCTACGCCCTGATTTTTGAACAGTGATATTAGCCCCATTGCTATCTTACTTGTCAGTGCTACCCTGGAGCCATTGACTGGATAACAAGGGCAAAAGAGAGGAATTAATGTCACGTACCCTGACGTTTCTTCAGTGGAATTTCTGTCTCAGATGTACTTGAACTCCTCAGGTGTTCACTGCCCCAACGGGACCGACCACCTCTTGCAATTCAGATTCATGTCTAAAAAGCCACAGTTCTGTTTGGGACCCGGCTGCTGCAATGTTATTTTTTCCTCAAAAATTTTAAGAAAAAGGCATCATAGGAGACACTTTGGAGGGGTTTTGTGTGTAACGTTTGAACTCAAGATAAAAATATACCTATATACTACGTATTATTTATTGAATGTGCTGATTGCAAGAATTTTCTGTTCCATGTTGGTCAGGTCCATTCAGAATTAAGTCATTTCCCCCTCAGAGTTAATATAACAAAGCTATCACTCAAAGGCTTCAAGGCCTTCAGAGCTGTCCCCCCGCCCTCGTTCGTCAAATGTAGTTCTGTTGGACATCCAGCTCCTGTTTCAGAGATTACAGTAAAACAAAGCACTTCTCACCAGTCAAATACAGAACCTCAAGTTACTATGATGACATCTGGCGATTATATAATCTCAGTCCGTCCTGTCCCTTCCCTGCCTCCTCCCTTGGTACGATACCTTATGGAAAGGCAGACTGCACATTTGGACACATCTTCTTATTTTCAATAGCTTTATGTTCACTTCCCACTTTAAAATAATAGTGTGTCTTTCTTACATCTTCTAACTCAACAGTATAGTCAGAGACCAGGAGACTTGCTTGGGGCCTGGCTGCCAAGATGGGGCCCACTAGTGGTGTTTTCCATGGTGACATGATACAGGGACAGTTCCTCAGGACTGCAGGCTAAAAGCTATGATTTTGTTAGCAGACTAGATAGGGCTGGATTCCTTTATCAGATGCATGTGAACATAGTTTACGTCTTGTATTAAATACAAAGCAGAAGGTCAAGTTCTTTATTTACCACAAGAAATAGAACTGTTAAATCGGCCACGGTGCTCCCGTCAACAACTTTCACAGAATCCTCTCTCTATAGATGAGCAGCATGGGACTCCAAACTATAATCAGAACGCCAGATCATCTATATATAATGGGAAATGCATCTGCCTGGTGAGAACAGTACTTGAGCTGGCCTGACACATTCATTCGCTCCCTGTATATCAGTGACATGAGATGCTGTATTTTTGCAAAGTTGGTAGAGAATGTGGATTTAAAACAGAGTGAGTTGATCTCAAAGGGGGGCAGGTCAGGGACTGACCCCACCAATGTTTTTTTTCTCCTATATTTATGCAAAACGGTAGAATGTACTGAACTAAAACATTGGTGGGTTCAGTCCCTAACCGCCCCCCATACGTATGTTACTGTTTAAATGTTATCTTCCAACAAAGATGGTTTTAGCTCTTCTCACAGAGTAAACGCTACAGCTTTAGTCCCCAGGACCAACACAGGCATACAGGGTTTCTTTTCTGCCTTTCCTTTCTCTTTGCTTTCTTTCTCCAGCTCTCTCTCCCCACAAAAAGGCATGTTATAATTGATTATGCTACCATAGTATTGAATCATCTAATCGCAATCAGACTCAGCCTTCCAGCCTAAGATGACCTCCATATAACCTTTCCTGGTGTCTGGGGTATTTCCAAATGTCGTATCAAGCATACATACCATGTTTCCCCCCAAAATAAGACACCATCTTATTTTTTCTCAAGGAGACATACTAGGGCTTATTTTCAGGGGATGTCTTGTTTTTATTAAGTATAATACAACAGTCTACATTTATTCAAATACAGTTAAGTCATCTTCTTCTGGAACCTGATGGGGGTAGCCAACCTTGTTGGTGGGGCTGGTGCTAGTGATGTCTGAACTCCTTTCCCCTAGCCCTTCACACACGTGCAATAGGATGCCTGCAACCCCAGTTACCACACGTGTACCCATGCAAATGTGAATGAAGGGCTCGGAGCAAGGAGCTGCAGCAGATAAAAGGTATTCCAGTCTTCCTTACCGTTCCACTCCAAAATGCATGGTGTGTATGATGTGCCATGCCCATCACTAGGTCTTATTATCGGGGTAGGGCTTATATTTAACAAATGCATAGAAATCCTGCTAGGACTTATTTTTGGGATGGGTCTTATTTGGGGGGAAACATGTTAGTACATTTGTTTAATCATATCCTATATTTGGAAATCTGTAAATAAACTCATTGCAGTCCCCTGCCCCACCATTGTAAACACCTCTTTATGTGTTTTTTTTTCAGTTTTTAAACAATTTTTTGTATTTTGTATTTTTTTCTTTATCAGATCATGACTGTGTACATTAATGCATTTATGGGGTATAGTGTGCTGAATTGATAAACAGTGTGGAATGCTTATATCAAACTGATTACGTAAATATCACTTCACTTGCTTATTTGTTGTGGTAAGACATTTATATTCTATTCTTAATAGTTTTGAGATGTACCACTGTATTATGCACATTAGGTGAGGTCCCACCAAATACCCTCCTGCCTCCCAACCTCCTCCCTCCCCTTCCTTCTCCTTCCTCTTCCCTGTTTCTTTCTGGACTATGGTTATGTTTAATCATTCAGATGATGTGTAGGTAATTATATTGGTTTCATAGTAGTACTGAGTACATTAGATACTTCTTCCATTCTTGAGACACTTTACCAAGATGAATTATGTTCCAGCTCCATCCAGGTAAACATAAAAGATGTAAAGTCTCCATCTTTTTCGTGGCTGCATAGCATTCCATGGTGTATATATACCAGAATTTGTTAATCCATGAGTCGATGGGCACTTGGGCTGCTTCCATGACTTGGCAATTATGAATTGGGCTGCAATCAATATTCTGGTACAAATGTCTTTGTTATGAAATGATTTCTGATCATCTGGGGATGGATATACTACATTTTCTGAAATGGCAAAAGAGGAAGGATTGAGACCCAGGGTAAATATGGGTGAATACCCAGGGCATTCTCTGCTCCTACTATTTAATGCATGTTGAAATGAATGAACACAGGGCTTGCTTTGAAAAAATTTAAAAAATAAATCCTTAAAAAGTTAAAAACTGATTCTCCTCTTTTGGAAATAGTGAAGAAATAAATAGTAAAGGGATGATTTGGGGATCTGGGAAGTTCTGAGTGGTTTGGGTTTTTTTGTTTTTAAGACTGAGTCTCACTTTGTTGCCCTTGGTAGAGTGCCATGACATCATAGCTCACAGCAACCTCAAACTTGGGTTCGAGTGATCCTCTTGCCTCACCTTCCCGAGTAGCTGGGACTACAGGTACCTGCCACGACACCCAGGCTCGCTCTCGCTCACGCTGGTCTGGAACTCCTGAGCTCAGGCAATCCACCAGCCTTGGCCTCCCAGGGTGCTGAGGTTTTAGGTGTGAGCCACCTTGCCTGGCCTTAATTCTGAGTGTTAACGAACAGATTAACTTCTGACATCTCCTAAAAGTATTTGCGGGATGGCTTCAGAATCTTTTGCTATCTCCTACTATACAAGTGAAAAAATACAGTCATCTGATACAGTTTCTGGGCACCCACTGCCACAATAAAGATGGCAAAAATCTGAAGTATGAGTCGCTTTCTGTAGTCCAATATGCTGAGCCTCATAACATGTGAACAGATCACTTTATACAGATGGTATGTTTACATGAAAAGATTGAGATAATCTGGAATATTGAAGATGAAACTGCAAAATGGCCCTGTATTCCATCAGCTGTTGCTCTTACTTTGCCATCTATTTATTTGTATTGAGCCTACACCAGGGGAGGCCTGGCGCTTTACGCCCACATTTGAACTTCCCAAAAGTTCAAAGGTTTGCACGTGGCCTGGAACAGTAAACATTCGTCCTGAAGTCATCCTTCAGCTTCTGACCTGGCTCGTGATTTAATTGCCACCTCATTAATGGGGGCCACTGGGTGTGAATTTGTCAAAACAAGGTACATCAAGAGGACTGAGAGATGTGTTTCATCGTTAGAGAGTTTTGCCTCTCTCACCCCCCCCCGCCCCACCCTTGTTTCTTAAACTTTCCACTTGAAGAGACTGGTTTGATAAACATGCCCTGTCCTCTGGGTCATTGGGTTAAGGATAAGTTCAGTCTTTTTGAACTTTTCACTTTTCCTGTGCAAGTATAAGCTGAGTGCTTACTGGATTCTAAAATTTACAGTCCATGAAGATAAAGGACCTTATTGAAATAGTGAAGTGAACAAAATATACTTACAGCTCCTCATCGTGCCTTCCCGCGCTTTTTATCCTCCTTATGGTAAATGACACTTTTGCTGCAGGCTTCCGATATTCACACCTTTCTAGTATTTTTTCAATAAAAAAAAAGTTGTTGATCAGTATGGTGACTAAACTATAGTTTACAATAATCTACTTTATATTTCAAAATAGCTTAAAGAGAATAAGATGAATGTTTCTAGAATAAAGAAAAGACAGACATACACTTCAGGTGATGGATGTCCCAAGTACAGTGATTGATTTTTACCCATGATGTTGAATGTATTAAATTTTCACATGTATCCCTCCGACATACATCTAACTATTATGGATCAATAAAAATTATCTTAAAAAGAGCACAAGGAAGGACTATACTGAAACCTGATCATTGAATTGCTAATCATGAAATTGGATAGAGAAGAAGCAGAAAAACTTAAGGAATGGAGAATCATGCCTTGAGGAATCATGCCCATATATGTGTAGGCTATTTGCAAAGCTCTCTATACAAAGCTACGCACAACCAAGGCAGTAAGTAAAAATCCTTCTTTATACCAGTGCCTGGTCCAATGCATGTGTTATATACCAAAAGCACTCAATACTTTCTATGAAAATTATGCCTACAAATACATATTTAATTTCAATGCAGTACACAAGTTAAGTTGTACTAAAAGGATGAGAAGCAGAATTTTTTTCTACTTTGCCTAATTCCCAAGAGGAGTCTTTTTAATTATTTTAATTTAAAAAATTTCTGTGGTTCTTACTTAAGGCAAATCTGGTAGAGAGCTCGATAGTTTCTTGGTCCGATTTAGGCACTTCACTCTGCAATTTGAAAGGTGAGGATTTTGTTCATTTCTGCTTATTCAATTAAATAATAAAGAGGCCCCTCCCTCTGTCAATCTTCTATTAATGGAATTGTAGAATAACTCTAAGCTTTTGCTGTTTTCTTAGCCTGATAATTGGCAGAATTATCTTTTTCTTCCCCTATGAGTTGAAATGAGGGTCTTAGTCCTCGACTTCATTCAGCTTTTTCTCTCTCTCATTCTTGCCCTGCTTCCTCCACCACGGTGTTTTTCTGGGTTGAGATTGTTGACATCCATACTCTGTGCTAAAAATACAACGCCGTCTTTGCCAAAGGTTAACTTTCAAAGTAGACCAATAAATACTATTAACATTATTATGGCCACATAAATATTATTTAATGTTGGGTCAAGAAGTATGTTAGGATTACATTTTGTCCTTTCAGGGACCAATGTCATAACCTCTAGTTCACTGAAAAGATTTCCAGCTTTGAAGTTCAAACCAATGATTTTTATTTCCCTATATTTAGTTAATTGCTTAAAATTAAGCTGCATTTCTCTTACGTATTGTGCCTTCCTTCATCACGTCTTCATATATTTTTTGGTGTCTGTCATCTCATCTTTTGGGTCTTGTCTGCCCCACTCCGGGGGATCTTCCTCCCAGAGTGCTCTTTATTCGTCCTACTCACTGGACCGGACACCTCCTAGACATCCGCTGCTCAGCTCAGTTTGCTCGTTCCTCTTAGTTAAACCTGGTGTTTGGTATCTTCCTGTTTCTTGGATTATCATCTCTGTTTATTAGAACACATCTCAAGTAACTTCGTAAGAAAAAGTAAACAGGAGGTAAATGTCCTGGTTCTTACACATTCTCATGGTGATGTGATGCTTTGCCTGAGTGTAGAATTCTAGAGTGAAAACGATTGTCTTTTTGAACTTGAAAAGCTCTTCTCATGGTTTCACGTTGAGGTATTGGAGGAGCAGGTGGGCCAGGAGCTCTGGTTCCTGTGGCAGGGTCTGGTGAAGGCCCCATAGTGCCATGTCCAGCCCTGAGGATGACAAGAAAAAACTCCTGAAACAGCCCGAGAAGCAGGCCAAGGAGGGGGATAAGGAGAATAAGGCGTTCAAATAGAAACAAAAGGGGGCGGAAGAGACTCGAGGAGCTAAAAGTGAAGGCCCCAGGGAAGGTAGAATTAAGAAATCTGACAAAGGTTCGGTGCCTGTGGCTTAAGCGGCTAAGACGCCAGCCACGTACACCTAAGGTGGTGGATTCGAATCCAGCCTGGGCCTGCCAAACAACAATGACAGCTGCAACCAAAAAACAGCCGGGCACTGTGGTGGGCACCTGTAGTCCCAGGTACTTGGGAGGCTGAGGCAGGAGACTCGCTTGAGCCCAGGAGTTGGAGGTTGCTGTGAGCTGTGATGCCATGGCACTCCACCCAGGGGAATAGCTTGAGGCTCTGTCTAAAAAAAAAAAAAAAAATTCGACAAAAAGTAACCTGCTCCTTATACCTGAGATGGTGGTGACCCTGGATTCCTATTTAAGCATCTATATTCCCTGCCATAACATCTTTTACCTCCTATAGCTAAAATGAATATTGTCTTGGAGACTATTATACATTTAAGAATAAACCACTAAAAATTAACAAATAGGGGGTCACGATGTATGATGCACCTCTTGGGGGCGGGACACAATTATAAGAGGGACTTTAACAAATGCAATCAGCATAACCTAATTCTTTGTACCCTCAATGAATCCCAAACAATAAAATTAAATAAATCAATGAATGCCCTTTTCCATTGTTACTGATAAGACGTCAGGCCGAGTCTTATTTTTGCTCTTTCTCTCTAAAAACTTGCAGGAGCATCTCATTGTTTTAAATGTTTTCAGTGTACTCTGGAGGGAACCTTTTTGGACTTCCAGTAATCTGCACTTGGTGAAAGCCTACCGATTAATGACGTTCTTCCGCTAAGGGAATTTTTTATCTGTATCTTGAGTAATTCTTCTCTCTCACTTTATCTCTTCTCTGTCTGTGGCTCTTAATACTTGAATGTGAGATCTTTCAGATTCATCCTCTATCTTGATCTATGTTTTGTGTTTTAGTCTGTGTTTGGGAGAGTCCCTGGTTGTATTTTTAGTCTTTCTATCATTCTATTGTTTTGGTTATTTCAACATCGACATTTTCGGTTTCTAAGTACGCAATCTTGGCTTCCATTTTAACTATCCTCTTTGAAAGCCTTCTGCTTTTTGGTTGTAATGGCTTCTCTAGTTTATTTAATATTATCAAAGTTTTTTCTTCTTTCTGTTTCTTCTATCATCTCTGTTTCCCTTCTACCCAGCTTAGTCTTTACCCATAATGCCGTTGTATCTCCTAATAGGTTGGATTGTTCCATTGTCTACTTGTATTTAATGAAAAAATGGCTGACTGCTGTGGTTTGCCTTTGATCTTACAGATCTATTTTTGCTTAAAGTCTTTATCCTGGGTAGGAATTCTGGGAATAGACAAAACAGAGGGGAGAGCAATCAGGTATCATAATAGGGTGAAAGGTAGAATTTGGCATCGGTGCGTCTCTACAGTAAGAGAATGTGAAAATTATTCTCATATGGTAACGTCTAACTAAGGCTTCATCCTTCTCCTGGGAGTTTGTTCAATTATTTTAGAGGATCTCTGCCAACAGATTTTTCCTTTGTTTTACATTTGGGTTTTGAGGTTTGGATGATGACGATGATGATTTGCTTGGAAATAATCCAGCTGTTTGTTTCCTGGTATCTAGAATGGAAAAGAGGAACCAAATCGAAGAACAATGTAGCTATTTCCTACATGGGATTTACATCGGGTTCTGTTTCCAGTCCCACCTTTCATTTCTGCCCTGAACCCTCCTAAAGAGTTCCTTGTAGGGTCCCTACCAATTAGGCCATCACTTTATGGTGTATTTCAGATCGTGGCTTCTTCTCTTAACTTAAAGGTAGGGCAGTAAATAGTATCAACATTATATGACCACATAAATATCCCTTAGTACTTGATCTGGAAGCGTGTTAGGATTTCTTTCTTGAGCTTTAAGGGAGCCATGTCCGATGGACTTATCTTCAGCTTGCGTGATTGCTGTAACAGCACTCACCTTTCTTCATTATGTACGTACTCTTTTTTGTTCTACTAAATTAGTTCTGTATAAATTATATATTTACATATAATTTATATAAATATATGACATATTGATATTTATTAAACTCTCTATAAGGCGTGAAGGTAAAAATGAATTGCCTTCCTGACCTGGAATAATTACCTACCTAGGACATCACTAAATCTATAAATCAATGAATAGAATCTTAATTCTTCAAAAACATGTTCTTATTTTTTTTTTGTAGGATTTAAAGTACTTTCTTTAAAATTCTAGACCAACAGTTCTCAACCTGTGGGTCACAACCCCTTTGTGAGTTGAATGACCCTTTCACAAGGGTCAACTAATATCAGATGTTTACATTACGATTCATAACAGTAGCAAAATTACAGTTATGAAGTAACAATGAAAATAATTTTATGGTTGGGGGGTCACCACAACATGAGGAACTGTATTAAAGGGTCATAGAATTAGGAAGGTTGAGAACCACTGTTCTAGACCAACACCTGTACTCCCAGCTACTTGGGAATGTGAGGCAGGAAGATTGCTTGAGTCCTGGGGTTTGAGGTTGCTGTGAGCTAGGCTGAGCCATGACCTCTCTTGCCCTGTGAGAGCGAGATGGTCTCAAAACCAACAAACAGAAAGAAACTCTCCAGACCAGTAGTCAGTTGTTATGATACTTGCTTCTGCTACGGAATTATCTCTGAGTGTGTAATAAATTTCTGATCTCTGGAATTCCTCTTCCCTTACACATTCATATATTCATTTAACGTTTTGTGATCACATTTGTTTTCTCTTTATTTCCCTAGGCCACTGTGGCAATGCCAGACGATTCCAGACTCACCACCCTTTCCCTTTTGATCTGTAAGAACGTACATGCTCGTTTGTCATGGACAGTGTTGTCCGCCGTGTTCGCTTTCACTGGTGACGTTTTAAAACATTTAAAACAAGCAGTGTAGGTGACCCTGAATTACAGCCGCTGCTTCCTGGTGTACTTTATTCCCTCTCCTGACAAGTGGGTATGTCACATTTCAGTGCATTTGATTTGGTGAAGGCCTGCGATGAGCCTTGTAAAAGGTATTGGCCTCCTGCTGAACTTCTGGAAGAATCTTGCTGGATTGAAGAAGGTATAGAAAATGCCACTGTCGCTTGGTGAGAAATATGAGCCACATTCTATGTCTTGACGTATTAAAATGTAAATCACAGGGAGAAACCATAAAAATAAAATCTAGGCAAAAGGAAAACAGGAGGAGAGTACAGAGGAAGGAACCAATTCCTAGAAAATGTTAGTACATGACAGACAGACCAGTACCCAAGAGAACATGAAATTCTGGAAGTCTCTTGGCCAAGTTGGAGCACAAAGGATCCCTTCAGTCCTACACTTTTGAAGCATGTCAGCTGGAAGAAGAGCATGCTTTTAGTAGACACTTTTATTATGTTCTGTGCAGTGACCTTTTAAAAGGGAAAGGTCCTCTCTGATATAGTTCAAGTTCACTCATGCATCTGTCATAGAATTTACTTGGCAGGAAGTGTGTATGTCGCCCCAAACCTTTCTTCAGAGCAAAACCTGCTTCCTTGGGAGGGAGGAAGATACGTTAGGAATATCATCATCCAGGGAAAGGTTTTCTCTGAGTTTTATCTTGCTACTGAGTCAATAGGATCTTTGAGCTTTGGAAACATATATTAAGAAATATTTCTTTAGACTTCAGACTTGGGGGAACTAATTTGGTTTAGCATTACACAAGTTTCCAGCATTGTTTTTTATAGATCTGCTGGAGGTTCCACTGCCTGGTACAGTCTGATGGCCTTGAAGGGGGTTCGATAAATGGTTATTGTCTGGGTAAGTGAGGGGTCTGACCCACTCAGCCACCTTTTCTTTCAAGGATCTGTTTCCTCCATTCCAGCCAGGCAAGACAAACTCCATCCATGCATTTCACAGGCATTTTCTTAGGTGCTGTTCAGTGTCAATCTTAGGCTGATGCTCACTGTCGGGGCTCTTGTCTCTTGCTCCTTCCTGTCAAGCACCCCCGATCTGCCCAGGCGCACCTGGCACCATCCTTACCTCTGCTCTGCCCTCGTTCTTCTGCTTCCCCTCTTCCCTGCCTCCTTTCCTGCAGCCCTGTGATGCTTTTAGATGCCCAACTCTCTGATAGCTGAAGTCATGGCTCTCTTGAACCTTCCTGGCACCTGGAAAAGGCTGGCCCACAGCAGTTGGTCAATAAAAAAGGAAAATTGTTAAATGAATGAATGATTGCTAACTGAAACCCAGGTTCTGTCCACAGTCTAAAGAAGGTGATAAGTATTGGCTCCCTTGACTGTGGAATCAGTATTTGAGCCCTAAAATGTGAGTCCAGAGTCCACGCTCTTCACACTGTTCTAGTACATCAGTGGTGCAAATGGGAAGGGCTGCTTATGGCAGGTGACATGGAAGAAAGACATGAGCTTAGAAAGTCCCTTCAGCCACTTGCTGTAAGTCATCTGTCCTCTCTGAACCTTAGTTTAATCATGTCTAAAAGGAGAAGGTGGAATGAGATGATCTTATAAAATTCCTCCTAAAAAAGCTCTAGGAAGCTTTAGTTTGGCATCTCCTGGTCCATATTGGAATGCAGATGGCGTCTGCTCTAAGGGATTAGAGGGTAAAGCCAGGCGGAACACAAGACAGGAAGCCGCAGTAGGTGACAGAGTAGCTTAACCACTGAGTGATGGGAAAAGCTTGTATAAATTAAAAGGCGGCTTGGAAATAGGTTTTGAAGAAGACAGGCAAAGGATCAAAAGAATGGTGATACTATTTTGGGAACTAAGAACTCTAGAAATGGAGTAAATTCCCAGGGGACAGAAACTGGGCATTTCTGCCTCTCCCTTCCTTGAGTTGGTGCATAATATATAACCAAATGGAGTGGAAACAGCAGTACCACTGTATACAAATGTACATGTCTCACAAAGAATGATGCCCGTCATAAGATATGTTAAAAAATATCCTCCATCTCACACAAATATTTTTAGTCTAAAATATTTAAGTCTTTAAAAAATTAAATATATACTTTAAAAATCTGGTTGCTCCTAAATACTAGTATTTCTAGGAGTTTACTAATTGCTGACTGACTTTTGCATCCTGAAAATGAGGAAAATGATAAAGAGGTGGAGTTGGCTGTTACCTTTTAATCTATGTTGACCCCTGGAAGGCTAAAATGCAAGCTTACTCTATATCCAGTGCATTTTCATAATTTAGATGAAGAATCAATGAAGACTCAGATTTTAATAATAGAGTTTTATTACTTTGAATTTCTTTGTAACTAGTTAAAAACAAAGATTTCAACTAATGGACATGGGAAAACTTCGGACACAGAGATGATTTACAGTATGTTTTGTTTTGTTTCGGAAATACAACAGAATGAGGATGAACTGAGTTTTAAGCATAAAAGCAAAAAAGATGAGACATGTAATAACTTAAGCTAGGCTACTAATAAACATTCACGCCTTTAAACAGTTACTTCTAACAGTCCTTAGAAAATGATATGTCTGAATCTCAAAGAATCTAATTTGGGCTCGGCGCCTGTGGCTTAATCGGCTAAGGCGCCAGCCACGTACACCTAAGGTGGCGGGTTCGAATCCCCAGCCCGGGCTCGCCAAACAACAATGATGGCTGGGCGTTGTGGCAGGCGCCTGTGGTCCCAGCTACTTGGGAGGCGGAGGCAGGAGACTCGCTTGAGCCCAGGAGTTGGAGGTTGCTATGAGCTGTGATGCCATGGCACTCTACCCAGGGGGATAGCTTGAGGCTCC
>CAUYQV010063786.1:0-15695 GCA_963574575.1 Galagoides demidoff
ATAACTGAGAAAATGACATGAAGGCTGTGTTGATCAGTTTGATGGAAGTATTTCGGATTGCATGTGAAAACCCCACACTGTACCCCAGAAGTGTATTAATGTACATAGTTACCATTCAATAAAAAAAAAAGAAAAGAAAAAAGAAAAATGGACTACTTCACAAACACACAGCTATTGGTCCTTGCCTTTTACTTTTTCCTGGCTAGAATGAAGATTTGATTGCTGGAGATTCAACAGCTACTTTGGGGTCATAATATTACCTGGAGGATGGGAGTCACACTCAGTCTGTCTATCCCTGAGGACATCATAGAACCCTCACGTCTGCCCAGGACTGCCCCACTCTTGTCATATGAGAAAGATAAAACTTGTTACGCTTTTGTACTTCTTTTTTAAATTTAAGTCTTTAATGTTAGCATCCAAAAGTAGTTCCTAACTAACACAATGAGAATAAATACTTAATAAATCATGCTATATTTATAATTTTAAACTCCATAAGCTCCATCTTTAAAAGGTGGAAGTATATACTATCATGGAAAAAGTCCATAACATATTATTAAGAAAAAAGTATGTGAGTCGGGGGGTGCCTGCTTGTAATGTCAGGTGCTCACGAGTCTGAGGCTCAAGAATCACTTGAGGCAATGAGTTTAAGGCTGTAGTGGCCCAATAAAGCCAATATTAGAGATGGAGCTACACATGATCACCCTTGTGAGTAGCAGCCTCACTACAGCTTGGGCAACATAGCAAGACTCTGCCTCTTAAAAATAAATAAATGTAGGAAAAGATAGCCATGCAATGATATATATCATATGTTTTTTTTAATTATAGATACATGTATTTAAATGTAGATATAGTTTATTTAGGAATAGATATATATACATAAAAGAGGGTTTAGGAAAATGAACACAAAATTGTTATCAGTGGTTACCTTTATAGGCTGGGACATATTGAAGACAGGAGATATTCTTTAATCTGTATACTTAATTATTATTTCAATGTCTAATAACAAATGTATGCTGGATCACTTCTGTTATAAAAAGCATGGGATGAGAGAGAGACAAGTCGATCAGAATCCATCCTACCCTAACTACTTGGGATCTCTTTAGACAGGGTCCCACTTCAGTGGCACATGAGGCAACCTGTAAAGAATGCTGTGCAGGGTGGCACCTGTGGCTCAGTGGGTTGGGCGCCGGCCCCATATACAAGGGTGGTGGGTTCAAACCCGGCCCCGGCCAAACTGCAACGAAAAAATAGCCAGCCATTGTGGTGGGAGCCTGTAGTTCCAGCTACTTGAGAGGCTAAGACAAGAGAATCGAGTAAGCCCAGGACTTGGAGGTTGCTGTGAGCTGTGTGACACCATGGCACTCTAGCAAGGGCAATAAAATGAAAAAAAGAGAATGCTGTGCAGTGGTCTAAACACATCAGTGCACTAGATTAAAATAGAGTTTGGAAGTTCAGATGCATTTTTTTCTTTACTTTCTATTCATTTCTCTTTGGCTCTTCATTAAGTATTATATTTGGACATAAATATGAATATTTGTGTCACCCTTTAACCTGTATGTTTTTTCTTATTTTTTGAGTGGGTCCCAAATTTACATCCTTTAACTAGGTATGATCCAGAAACCTGGCAGACATATGCTACAAGACTGCCTTCCCTTTGAATCACTACTACTCTTTGGCATGGACACCAATGTAAACAATGGAAGAGATTCACCTGACTTGGAAAACTCAGCCAAAATTCTGCAGGCCTGGTAGGAAATAGACCTAAATGCACCCTTTGTGAATTATTGGTAAATACAGGAAACCATTTGAAACCCTCAATTACATTAATGCCAAGCATATAATGGCTGCATTGTTTGACTAAACCACAAACACAATATTTATATGAGTTGGTTTTTCGAGGAAATACTGAATATACTCTCTATGTCCACACAATTACATTTTCAAAATGCTTTTTTACCACTAATCAAAAGGAGTTGAGGAACTCCAAGAGATGAGATTCTCTTCTTAAAGCTCTAAACAGAGATGGAAATATGCCTTTTCTCTTTTTTTATCATATTCTATAGAATCCATTTGAGAAGTGAACTGGATTTTAACCAAAAAAGTATTTTTTCTATCAACATAACGTTAAGAACTAAATTGAAATTAAATAAAATTAACATTAAATGCTAAAAATATAACATTAAATTTCTAGTAAGGAAAAATCGGTAACTACCTTTGCTACACCCTACCTTGTAATGCTCAGAAACCACAAATCCAAATGAAGTTTACTGGAATAAAAAAACATAGATTTTCTCCATTGGGCAGAAAAAGCCAATTCTTCTGCCAGAGACCATTTTTACCCGGTCTGTATCAAGTTGACCAGGAAAAGAATGAGAATTGCTAGAAGAATTGTATTACTCATTTCTTTTACCTCCTTTCTATTTAATGGAGAAATGAAGGGCATTGCTTCTTACACCTTATTTATATACTAGCATTACTTTTTATGGGATTCTTCTATAAAGAAGAGTTAATAGAGTCATTACAATACTGGCGGCCTCAAATAGACACACAATAGAAAAACACTTGGAGAATGAAGATGCATATAAGAGAAAAAAAAAGAGCCACATATTTTAAACGGACATGAAGATAAGAAGAAACAGTTGCTATTTCAACTTATAGTTTGTTGTTTTAGGAAAAATACCAGTAGAGGATTCATTTTTGTTTAATAATGAAGCAGCCTAGCATCTAAGATTGTGTGTACCAATTCACACTGATTTTGATGCAGCTGAAAGTAAGGGACACAACACCAATATTTACTTATTTGATATTCATTCATTCAAAAATTATTTTGGGAAGTTGTGAGTTGTGGCCACACCTGTGATCCCAACCACTTGAGAGGCTGAGGCAGAAGGATTGTTTGAGCCTAGGAGTTCAAGACTTAGGTGCCATTATAGTGCCTGTGAATAGCCACTGAACTCAAGCTTGGGCAGCATAGCAAGACCCCATCTTTTACAAAACAAGGCATTTTGGAGTTCCTATTATTTACCAGGCACCCCATCTCTTATAAAACAAGGTATTTTGGAGTACTTATTATCCTCCAGGCACAGTACTAGATTCTGGTATCAACATTGTTTTTGGCTTTGGCTCGCTGAGCACCATCACGGTGGTCAGCAAGAACAAGTGCCTTATGAAGGGCAGCAAAAAGGGAGCCAAGAAGAACGTGGTGGATCCATTTTTTTTTTTTGAGACAGAGCCTCAAGCTGTCCCCCCTAGGGCATCACAGCTTATAGCAACCTCCAACTCCTGGGCTCAAGCGAGTCTCCTGCCTCTGCCTCCCAAGTAGCTGGGACCACAGGTGCCTGCCACAACGCCCGGCCATTTTTTTGTTGCAGCCATCATTGTTGTTTGGCGGGCCCGGGCTGGGGATTCGAACCCACCACCTTAGGTGCACGTGGCTGGCGCCTTAGCGGATCGAGCCACAGGTGCCGAGCCGGTTGATCCATTTTCTAAGAAAGATTGGTATAACGTGAAGGCACCTGCTATGTTCAATATAAGAAATATTGGGAAAACACTAGTCATCAGAACTCAAGGAACCAAAATTGTATCTGATGGCCTCAAAGGTCGTGTTTGAAGTGAGTCTTGGTGATCTGCAGAATGATGAAGTTGCATTTAGAAAATTCAAGCTCATTACTGAAGATGTTCAGGGCAAAAACTGCCCGCCTAACTTCCATGGCATGGATCTTATCCGTGACAAAATGTGTTCTATGGTTAAAAAATGGCAGACTATGATTGAAGCTCATGTTGATGTTAAGACTACCGATGGTTATTTGCTTCATCTGTTCTGTGTTGGTTTTATTAAAAAATGCAACAATCAGATACAAAACACCTCTTACATCCAGCACCAACAGGTTCACCAAATCTGGAAGAAAATGATGGAAATCATGACCAGAGAGGTGCAGACAAATGACTTGAAAGAAGTTGTCAATAAATTCCAGATAGCATTGGAAAAGACAGAAAAGGCACGGCAATCTATTTATCCTCTCCATGATGTCTTCATTAGAAAAGTAAAAATGCTGGCTCAGTGCCTGTGGCTCAAGTGGCTAAGATGCCAGCCACATACACCTAAGGTGGTGGGTTCAAATCTAGCCTGGGCCCGCCAAACAACAATGACGGCTACAACCAAAACATAGCCGGGAGTTGTGGCAGGTGCCTGTGGTCCCAGCTACTCAGGAGGCTGAGGCAGGAGACTCGCTTGAGCCCAGAAGTTGGTGGTTGCTGCGAGCTATGATTCCATGGCACTCTACCCCGGGGGACAGCTTGAGGCTCTATCAAAAAAAAAAAAAAAAAAACCCCTAGAAAAGTAAAAATGCTGAAGAAACCCAAGTTTGAGTTGGGAAAACTCATGGAGCTTCATGGTGAAGGTAGTTCTGGAAAAGCTACTGGGGACGAGACAGGCGCCAAAGTTGAACGAGCTGATGGATATGAACCACTAGTCAAAGAATCTGTCTAAAATTCAGGCTTTTAATAATGACAAATAAAGAATCCTATTTGTGGAAAAAAAAACATTGTTTTTTTACTGTTGCCCATTTTATTGTCCTTCTTAACCTTTATTTCTTTCCATCCTTTCAAATCCACACTCAGTGAACAAATTATTTTCTCAGGCTTGAAAAAATGCTACTGGAAATTAACATACATGTCTAAAACCATTCCACTAATAAGATGACTACAGCAACGATAGCTCTCTTGCTTTCAATCAATCTAATCATTAGGTTCTACTCTAAAATTTAAACATGAATCTAACTGGGTTGATTGAGACTCTCTTGGGCTACAGGCATAGTCCCATTCTTTAAGACAAGTGAGTACTTACTGTGGACTGAAATGATGAGAAGAGTGTAGTACTTGTTAGTTATTTCAATTTTAGTGTAGATAAGACAATATAGACATCTGCTTTTCAAAGACCTCTTTTCCAAAATTATAGAAAAATCCTAAGTAAAATTAAGAAATTTTAAGAGCTAAGGGATCTCCTTCACCTTCCCAAGGTTTGCTGAAAATAAACTGGCAAAAGACAGAGTAGTAGGAGAAAAGGCACACAAACTTACTTACATGCTGGAGGGAATCACAGCATGATTACCCAATAACCAAGTGCTGGACAGAACTTTATACGCTCTTTTTCATCAGCAAGGGGAAAGATGGAGATTGTAGATAGTTCATTTGAGGGGCAGTAAATCCTTGGGGAGAATGAACGGACTCCATAGTTGGGAGACAGAAACATTATAGAAGGTGAGAGCTGGAGCTACACAGGAACAATGGTCACCGTATTGTACAGAAAGTCCCCCAGGTAATCGCTCAGAGCTGCCCTCAGGAGAATAGAAGAACGTTCTTCCTGGGCACAGCGATACAATGACTCCCAGCTTCTTCTCTTTTCTGGGGTGTCATCTTACCTGATTGTTTGATGAATCCTTAGGAAGGGGGATGAAAACAACTGCCTTTTTTAGAAAGAAGCTTCCTTGGACACGTAAGGAAATTCCAGACAGTCTTTCCCTGTGCTTAGAGAAGGGAAAAAAACAAGGTCAGAGGGACCTCAATTCTGAGGAAGCTTTTAAGGCCTCTCAGCAAATTAAAGTTCCAGTCTTTGGAGTATCCCGTTCTGAAGTCCCCAAAAAGCCAAAATTAGTAAAAGGGAGAAAACTAACTTTTGAGAAGTGATTCCCTGAAGGAGAAAGAAAAGAATCAATAACTTTAAAATACACTGGTAGAAACACCACACCCTAATTGCAACATCCATAACAGTGACCCAGAGCATTATCAGCCCTGTAGAGGAATCAGGCTGGCAGAGGGAAGGAGGAAGAGGATTGGAAATATGCAGATATGGCCTCTTTACTCATGTGGATTTTGACTCCGTGTGAGACACGTGTTCTCTCTTTTATGTCCCTTATTGCTTTTCTAAAACTACATTTACTACACTCAGAACATTTCTCAGGCAGTTTCATCCATTTATGCCTTTGCAGCTGAGCTGTTCCTACATGTGGAATCTCCTTCCCAACTTCCCATCTTTCCCAACTCTTCTGATGAGGCTTCCCCCAAATTCCCAAGGCAGAAATTGGGCCTCCCACCCTTGTCTGTTCCTTCCACTGTGTCCACAACTCAAACTCTTTCTCCCTTTTAAGTTAGACTCTATTTCCTTTTTGTTTCCTCTTATCTGTCTTTATCCTTGTCTTTTTTTTTTTTTTTTGGACTCTTGCTCCCTGTTCCATAAAGGCTGTAGGAAGGATGGATGAATGTTAAAGACTCCAAGACTCGACTCTATACCCCAACTCCATAAGATTCAATGGATTTCAAATATCTAACAGAGAAAATTGCACATTTTTTATTCCAGAAATACAAAACTTCTTAATCCTAGCATCAGGTGAGGCTAGCTCACGTTTGCCAACAATAATTAAAGTTAACTGAGCAAAGTATGAAAACAATAGGAGACCCTTGCGTGTCACTTTCTAGTACCTGGGAGCCCCCTGCTGTCCAGAAAAGTAAAAGACACTGTAACCTCTCCCCAGGCCAATAAGCCACGTTGGACACTTAACGTGCAACCTTAAAAACTTACTTTTGCCATCTCATATGCCAGAGAGTCATTATCAGCCACTGTTACTATCCTCCTTCTGGCTTTTCAGTTTTTCTTAGTGATTCAAATTGTCCTCTACCAACACCCTGTATACCACTCTTCTGGTCCTACTCCTTGTATTCACTGATGTCACCATCATTTACTATGTGCCAGGCACGGTGCTAAGCTCTTCACATGCGTGACACAGCATTTAATCTCTCAGTAACCCAATAGGTAAGACTACTTCGTTTATTTCAGTGAGAGGAAAACAGGCTTAGGATGGTTGAATAATTTGCCTGAGGAGATATATACATTAATGGCAGGAACCAATTTTTGTATTTATTCCAGAAATACAAAACTTCTTAATCCTAGCATCAGGTGAGGCTAGCTCACGTTTGTCAACAATAATTAAAGTTAACTGAGCAAAGTATGAAAACAATAGGAGACCCTTGCGTGTCACTTTCTAGTACCTGGGAAATACAGAAATTCTGGATGCAGAGGTCTTAACCACTTGCTCCCTTCCAAGACACTGCTTCTGCATTCAGCCTGCATCTTCCTTTCAAAGTCTCCTGCTACTACAATTCAGGTTCATGACTATGTTTCTCACTTCCTGCCTCTCTCATTCCACTGAAATCTGATGTTTCATCATTGTTGCCTTATTAATTGGTGAACTGGTTTTCTAATATCAGGAAGCTACCTACTTTTTTTTAATCTTTCTTTTTTTTTTTTTACTGTCTCACTTTGTCACCCCATCTACAATGCAATGATGTCATCATAGTTCACAGCAACCTCAAACTCCTGGGCTCAAGTGATCCTCCTGCCGAAGCCTCCCGAGTAGCTAAGACTACAGGTGCATGCCCCTACTATGGTGAAGTTTTGTATTTTTTATAGAGACAGGGTCTCAATCTTACTGAGTCTGGTCTCAACCAGTCCTCCTGCTCAGCCTCCTAGAGAACTACTTACCCACTCTTCCTACTTTTTCTGAACTCTCAGACTTTTCACTTTGAAGACCATAGGGCCATGTTCCAAGCCTAAGAGGATTATCTGATGTCTCCTTCCCAACCCTTTCCCTGCATTGTGGTGAGTCTATGGATTCTAGCCAGCTCTGCTACCCTCTCCTAATACTGGCAGTACTCTAACCCTGATGTTCTTCATCCACCATAACTAGCTCTGCAATGGCATCACAGGTGGGAAAATTGCTTTTGGAGACCAACAGGTTTGAACCCCTGCTGAACCACTTGTTACTTGTGTGATGATGAGCAAGACTTACTGCATAGCCTAATTTAAAAATAGAACTGGTTATTTGAAAGCCCCCCCATCCACCCACACGTGCACAGCATTGCATAGATGATGAACATCAGGTTTTAAGGATTTCATAGTGCTGCATTTTCGATTCCTTCTCCTTCAAAACCTTGAAATAATAATAATTTTTTAACCACTTAACTTGCACTGGCGATAAAAGTCACTATGCATATTTTTTGAGGGGTGAAATAAGCATGAATCATTACTGTTAGATAAACTAACTTTGTAAGACTAACTAAACTAATTGATGTCATTTGCACTAATGGCATGAATTAAAAACTTTTTTAATTACTGCGGTATTTTACTAGCAAAATACAGCAGGATATGTAGGTGGGTTGAATATAGATTAAACAATGATGCACTTACCTAACTTAACATCTTCTAGTAGATAATTTCAAACAAATAACCACATTTAACCAGAAAAATGGTGGTGGGTAGGGAAGGAAAAAGGGAAACAATGGACAAAGATGATCTGAGCCTCCCAGATTACAGACCTTATGTGGCTTTCCTGGCTACTGAAAACTTTGTTTTAGAGGCAGAAACAGCAGCCTAAGGCTAAAACAACTTCCACTGACTCTAACGTTGCTTAAACATTATAACAAAACACCCAGTACGGACTCTAATTCTTCTATGTCTGATTGTCTATTTTAAATTACTTTTGGTTAAAATTGTGCACCCAACTTCGTTTTCTTACAGACGTATTCCAAACACAAATATTAATTACAGAAAGTGTTAAGCAACGACCCAACATACATGTGAAATGTCAAGTGGCCAGATGGTTGCTTGTTTTGAGAAATATCTTCTTGGCTAGTACTTTGTGGGAATGAAGACTGAAAAGCAGAATTGAATGCTTCACAATTTGGAACTTGACTTGGGAGCTGAGAATCAAATATGAACAGTAATCAATTTACCTAAAAATTACACAAAACTAATGTGAACTTTGAGGGATGTTTGGTACTCCATAGTGTTACTTATTCATCAGTGAAACCCACCTACTTTCAGAAGGAGGCAGCTTAGGAAGTTGGATGGGTTTACACTGATGATGCTGTTGGCAGATCACTGCATTCTGGGAAAACACAAGGTGGGGGGCAGCTGGTGCACATTGAATGAGGGTCAGCAAATTAGAGGAATTGCCAAGATAAGTGGATACCAGGAGAGTACACAGAGGCTGATTATAATCATGAAAGCTCCCCTCTCTGCTGAGAAAGTAACATAAACAAGCAGTAGACGGAAAATGCCTCAGTTACTGAATCAGAGACCAACTACGTTTGCCACTCAAGCAGGCAAGAAGCAACATAAGAATAATTGCCAGTGGTCAGAAGGGTCTTATAATCGTCAACATCAGCATTGTGGGGAAGCTCGTGATCGGGACACATATGAGCATCCAGAACCGCAGGGGAAGTTCTATTCTCAAAGAACACTAATGCTGTTTTAACTTGCTCTACCAGTTAATGTGCTTCACCAAAGAGGAGGAAGTTGGCTAATATTTAACCATCTTCAAATGGGTTTTTGAAAGTTTCCTAGTGAGTTCTGAGTTAGTGAAAAAAATTGTTTCATTAGTACCTTATTTCTCTAAAAAGAGATCATAAAGATTTTTATTTCAGTGATTCAAGTCTTTATGTTGAAGTACCATTTGTACACCAGAGCTAGAATAACGTGGGAAAGAGTTTTAAGATGGGTTTCACTCATGGAATAATCAGGAAGAAATGTTACTAAAAAGGAAGTCAGAAAATAGAAAAAGGGCTAAAAAACATTAAGTATTTGAGTAAGACAATCAGACAGCACTTAATAACTATATTTGGTTTTCTAAAATAAAATTATCAAAAAGCACTCAATAAACATATTTTGTTCTCTAAAAGAGAGATTTGTGATTCTATAATGTCTTTTTTAATATTTTCTGATAAAAAGTAATACATGCTGATTGTGAAAAGTTTGAAAACTAAAAAGACATAAATAAATACCACTCAATTTCACTATCCAGACATTACTGCTATTAATATTATCATATTATTTTTTAAACTTCCTTAATCTCCGGGTTAATTACCATACCCTTAAGATTACCATGGAAATTAAATAGATAATACATATGATAGCTTAGTGTTTGAAACAGAGCAAGCACTCAAAAAATGTTAGCTGTCGATATATTTCAATGCATATATCCATTTATTATTTTACAAATCAGGGTCTAAGAGCTATTATTTCATATGCTGATTCTTCCCTTAAAAATATCCTGAACATTTTTCCAGGTCATTTAATATTCTTTTTCTTTTCTTTCTTTTTTTTTAGACACCGAGTTTCAGTATGTTGCCCTTGGTAGAGTGCTGGGGCATCATAGCTCACAGCAAACTCAAACTTTTGGGCTTAAATGATTCTCTTGCCTCAGCCTTCCGAGTAGCTGGGACTACAGGCCCACAGTGCCTGGCTATTTTTTTGTTGCCACTGTCATCAATGTTTAGCTGGCCCAGGCTGGGTTCAAACCAGCCAACCTCGGTGTATATGGCTGGCGCTATAACCACGGTGCTATAGGTGTCGAGCCCATTTAATATTCTTTATAACATACTTTTAAGTGTGGCATAAGTAGTATTCCATTCTGAAGGTCACTAGTTCTCACTCAGTTACATTTTGTCCTCAATGGGCATTTTGCAGTGTCTGGAGATATTGTTGATTAGCATTACCGGAAAAGTGAGATGCTAGAGGCCATGGGCGCTGCTGAACTTCCTGCCAAGCACAGGATAATCTCCCCCAGCAGCAAATTCTCCAGCCCAAAATACCCAGTGCTGCAGTTGAGAAACCCAAGAGGGCATCAGGATTGTTTTTTAACCAATCCATTCTTATTAGACCTTTAAATAAATTTTGTTATTATTATAAGTAACACTAGAAAGAAAATCTGGGTAATTGCTGCTTGGTGAAAGTGTTCTGTGGTCTTCATGATAATTTAATTTAAATTAGCTAAATTTAAACATTAGACACATCCTAGGGGCTATGAATTAGTGCTTGAAATATCCCAAAAGGATTCAACATTGTAAGACTAGATTACTTGGTACTTAACCCATTCTTACTGGTATCTTATACCAGAGGCTGTGTTAATTAGTATAAGTGGCATTAACAATAATTTTTATTGGTGTAATTAGTGATCTTTGTTCTAAGTTATTAGTAAGGAGTAAATTATAAGACTCTGCTTTTTGGATGCCTAAGATGCAGAGTCAGAGAAGCCTGGGGATTCAAAGCTGTGGTAAAGTATTTGCCATCCCTCCACTGTAGACCCCTAACCTGGTTTATAATACACCCGTCCTGCCCCCAAGCAACTGTTGTGTTAACCCTTTAATCATAGTGCTGGTGACCATCCCTAACACAAAGAGCCAGCCTCTCTGAGAGGTTTACATGTGGCTCATGTTCAAATTGGTCTCTGATATTGTTGTTTAACTACTTTGAAGAACACACACAAAGACACACACACACACAGAAGACAAAAGACTGCTATTTTGAAGACCTGGGGTCTTGGCATCAGATCTATTTGGGTTGGATCTAGATTCTTACTTGGTCTCATGACTTGGAGCAAGTCTCTGCTCTGAGCTTCAGTTTTCCCCACAAAATGAGGATCATAGTGCTAGTGACCTCAGCGTAATTATGATGATTAACTGAGACATTAACTTGTATTAGAATGCCCGGCACATTGTATGCATGCTATAAATCTTAGCATTATTTGCACATTTTATATCTAACTCTACTTCGTTCCTTAGAATGAATTTCTAGAATCTGTGTATGTGTCTATGTATAATGATGTGTCAATGTAGCTTCATTGATTATACAGACTATACCACTCTGGATTCGAATTTTTTTTTAACTGAATCAAATAGTTTTTAGTTCAAATGCAATTACTTAGTATTAATCTGGAAAAATTAATATGAAAGAAAAGATAAAACTAGCCTAACCAATTATTAAATGCACACGTTATCCCACTTAAGAAAAAAAAGGCTGAGGCCATGTAGATTTATGCATTGTCTGGATTGATCTAGTTTGTTTTTTTCTTTCACCCTAGAGGCATTGCAACATAGTGTGATTTGGGATGAATGAAGGAGGATCTCTTCTTCCTTCCTCTTTCCATCTCCCTCTCTCCCTCCTCCCCCCATCCTCCTCGATTTGAGGATCTAGAAACTGCAAGGGGTTTTAAGCGTCTCAGTTATGTTGAATGAAAGAAAGGCTGGTATGACAAGCAATGGGATTTTTAACTTAGCTCAAATACCAGTTTTTTAAACCTCCACACTAGTGACATTTGGAAAATTTGCAGTAATACTTTGTGGTTGAGGGCTCTGTGGCTGTCCTATGCATCAGTGAAGAACGTTCAGCACATCGCTGGCTTTAACCACTAGATGTCAGCAGCAGCATTTTCCCCACCCTCTCTCCCCTCTCCCCTAACCCTGCCCCCTCCCCCCAGTTGTTCCAACCCAAATCCCTTCAGATACTGCCCACTTTCTTCTAGGGGACAAAATCAGCCCCCTTGGACATCACTGCCCTAGACAAAAGGGAAGTCATGAAAGTGTTTGAAGAAATCAGTCACAATTAAAATCTCAAGGTTATTTCATCAATTCTATTAGAAGCAATTTCAATGTCAATGTTAGAAAAGTTGTAATTAACTTTTCTTTTGTTTTGAGACAGTCTCACTCTGCGCCATCTTAGCAAACTGTAACCTCAAACTCCTGGGCTCAAGCGATACTCTTGCTTCAACCTCCCAAGTAGCTGGGACAACAGGTGCCTGCCATAATGCCAGGCTAATTTTTCTTTTCCTAGTAGGGACAGAGTCTCACCATTACTCAGGCTGGTCTCAAACTCCCAAGCTTAAGCAATCCTCCTGCCTTGGCTTCCCAGAGTCTAGGATTACAGGCATGAGCCACCATGCCCAGCCAAGGAAGGTCTAAATAACTTTTTAAAGAACTGATCAAAAAGGAGAAATCTATGGGGAAATTTGCCTGTCCAATATCAAAACACACTCTAAAGCTTTGTTATGTAGACTGGGATACAGGACTTGAAGAGATCAAAGAAATGGAAGAAACAGATTAGTATTGCTGAAATATACTGAAACATAGAAACCTTCACACAATATGATGGTATCATAATGGTGTAAATTGGTACAAGTCTTGGAAAGCTATTTATCTACGTGTATCTGGTTAATAAAATATTTATACTTCTGGAAACTCATTTACTGCTACAATTTTGTGAAGTCATTAAGAATTATCTTTATGAATAATATGCAAAGATGCCTATGTGACATTAAGTAAATAAAATACAGAATACAAAAAAAGTAAATTCAAGGACTAGAGAGAAAGCAGATTAGTAGCAGCCTCCTGTCACTCTTGTGGAGATCAGAAGTGGTGAATAGACACCAACCTTTAAACCTGAGTGAGAACACTGGGAGCCCAGGGAAAGGAAGCAGGAGGGAAGTGAAGAAGACAGAAGTGTGATGAGCAGCTCAGGACTGGAGGTAAATAGCGAAGGTGCCCACAAGTGGAAAAGCCCAGACTTGATGCTTCCCTTGAGGAAGAGCCGTGGAAGGGCCCCTCCACTGTGGAAGAGGCCTGACTGGAGTCTGTGTTGTTCCAGAGAGAAGAAATGGCCAAGCCCTGGGTGCTATAACTGGCACCATTGTAACATCACAACCCCAAGAAGCTAGTTTTTCCCAGGGGTCAGATCTGTGAGGCAGCCTCCCTCCTGCCTCTGGCAGGTCTATGGGAAATACCAACTCCAGTTGTTCGTGGGTACTTGTGAGCAGGTGACTACACTAGACCCCTTCCCTACTGCTACCTTGGGCCCTGGGCAGAGCAGGAGTCTAAGGGCCCAGCATTTGCTGCTGTGGCCTGGATAATCCTGATCAACTGCACTTACTGTGCTTCCTGGCTGAAACATGTCTGCAGCCCTCGGTGCAGCCTGCAGTCCACTGCCAGGGCAGCCGGACCATTGCTACCATCACCACTGAAAGGCGCAAAGGGGACAAAGTCCAGCACAGCTGTGGCCTGTGGATGGAAGTCATCTACACACTATGAACCACACAATCCATATCACATGCCCTGCCCCACCTGCATGCCCTGGCCCATGACCACTCCAGCCCACATGCATGAGCACCAGGCCCTGTGTACTGAGGAAGTGCCCTGCTCTACAAGTCCATTCGGTCCAGGTGTCCTACTTCACATGAGCTGTAACCTTCTGGCATGCTTCACACTGGGCCACTCTGCCCAAGGCCCTGAGCACCTGCTATGTATTATGCTGTACCCTGCATAGACTTTGTTCAGCCCACACTGCTATCATCTCAGCTGCCCAGGCCTGCATGCATCTGCACCAGGCCCAGTGAACCTCCTCCTTTCCATTGGGCACACCCCAACTTGCTGGCCAGCTCTACCTTATGTGCATAGCTAGTACCAGGAGCTGACCTTGCCAAAGTGCCCCAGGGACAAACTTGAGAGAACAAGGGAGACACAGCAGAGCAGCAACATTAAAGGCTAACAGTGCATCCCCCCTCTCCTGCCTGTTCAAGCTTCTGGAGTAGGACCCAAGCACATCATCAGGGGACCTATCCATACCTTTGCTGAGCAACAGATGTCTCAGCAGAGGAGAACAGGTGTACCATACCTGCTATCTATTTTGAGCTGAGACAAGTGGCCCCAGATGAGAGGGCATCAGGTTATCTTGCCACCTCCAGAGGGTCACAGTAGCTCTCTAGTAATGAGCTTCAACCAAAAGGTAATTGTTGAAGTGACATATATGGAATTGAACTGTGGATTTGGATCATGTGTGGCAAGTAAGATGAATGAAATCAAACAGATGGTAGAAAACCATCTCAAAGAAACAAAATGCTGTTCAGGACATGAATGAAAAATTCACTAAAGAGCTAGATAACATTAAGAAAAGAGATAACAGAACTTGAAGAAATGAAAGAGTCAATTGGGGAATTGCAAAATGCATCAGAAAGCTTTGATAGCAGACTAGACCAAGCAGAAGAAAGAATTTCAGACCTCGAAGACAAGGATTTTGAAGTAACCCAGTTAATAAAACAATGCAAAAGAAATAAAATAACAAAGAAGAATGAAGAATCACTGAGAGAAATATTTGATTATGTGAATCAAAGTAATATAAGAATTATAGGTATCTCTGGGGAATTAGCATAGAAACCTTATGTGATAAAAGTATTTCAAATTGTATATGAAAACAGCACAATGTACCCCATGTTTGCATTAATGTATACAGCTATCAATTAATAAAAAAAAAAGAAACCTTATGTGAAAAAATAATGGAGGAAAACATTCCTGGTATTGCTAAAGATTTAGATATCTAGGTATAAGATGGTCATTGGACAACTAGAAGATTCATTAACAAATAAGACATCACCAAGACATATCGTCATCGGGATAACCAAAGTCAAAGTGAAGGAGATAATCCTAAAAGTTATGAGATGAATGGAACAAATTGCTTACAATGATGAAGCATTGGTGAATGGTGAATGGTGAAAACCCCATCACACTAACAGCAGACCTCTCAGCAGAAACCCTTCAAGCCAAAATGAACTGGGGTCCCATTTTTTGTCTTCTTAAATAGAATAAATGTCAGTCAAGAATTCTGTATCCTGGCTCAGCGCCTGTGGCTCAATCGGCTAAGGCGCCAGCCACGTACACCTAAGGTGGCGGGTTCCAATCCCCAGCCCGGGCCCGCCAAACAACAATGATGGCTGCAACCAAAAAATGGCCGGGTGTTGTGGCAGGCACCTGTGGTCCCAGCTACTTGGGAGGTGGAGGCAGGAGACTCGCTTGAGCCCAGGAGTTGGAGGTTGCTA